>MU182936.1:128733-155443 GCA_016904865.1 Pissodes strobi
CAGTTAGTTTTAAATTATTTCGGTCATTTGAACCAGTTCCGATACGTCATAACCGATATTCACTTAATTTGGGTTAGTTTTAACTTACTTTAATATTTTGAATCTGTTCCGATACCATATTACCCCGATTTGGTGCTTTTATTTGTTTTTGGTTAGTTTTGGTTAGCTATTCAATCAACTTTCGGTTACTTTTAGCTAGTTCCAATTTATATTAGTCGTTTGGATCGGTTCCGATATGTTTTAATAAAATTTAATGTTTTTGGTTAGTTTTGGTTAGTCCTTAAAATTTGGCTCTTTTTGGTTAGTTTTAACTTACTTTAATGTTTGTAACCTGTTCCGATACGTTTTAGCCCGTGTTGGTGCTTTTGGTTACTTTTGGTAAGTCGTTCAATCAACTTTCGGTTAGTTTCAGTTAGTTCCAATTTATTTTAGTCATTTGAACCGATTCCGATACCTTATGATCAAATTTAAGTTTAAATAAACAAATTAGCACGATCTCCCACGCGTATGACGTCATGTGGCAAATGTAGCATGTACTTTTTCACTTTTTGAGCCCTATATTAAGATAACAGAAACATTTTCAATGTTAAAATAACCTTAAATCGGCATACAATAAAGCGTATTAAGGGAATTTCTGTAAAAAAGTTAGAGCAGCCATACACATGATTTCCATGACCGCCTGTTGGGAAAAAAAAAAGTGAGTGGCTATTGCAAATTTTTATTTTTCCTGAACCAGTCCACCAACAAAACACGTTTTCATTTAATTGGTGCGGACCAACTATTTTAATTTTGAAGAACAATTCTATAATCCTACCCAGATTATTTGGTGCAGGCCGCGTATAACCGCCACGTGAAGGTTAAAGTTGGCTGGCGAGGAATTTGCCGATCTTTTGCATCTGGTGTGGGCTTATCTGGGTCTTCGGTCCATTTATTTCCGTGATCTGTTCTTATTTTATATTTGCAAACCATCTGTAAGTAAATAAAAAGTCCTTGTCGTGTAATTTTAACTAAATTGAATAGTCAAAAATAAGAAAGAACTACGAATAGTAATGAGAAAATTTAATATGAAACATGGATGGAACATAGTCAAACGAAACAATTTTTAGGTTAGTTTCTTGCCTAAAGAACCAACTTCCTTTTTCCTAATAATGTAAAATAATTGATTGTAGGCCGATTTAAGAGCAATCCAACCTTTTTAATGAAGGTCGTCAATATGTGCAATATCATAGGCAGATTAAACAGGGATTAAACTACTTACAATTCATACAAAAACACAGAACCGCGTGGTCATAAATCATACAACCGATACGTTACGGAGCAGTGACACCGTTTGTTACGTTCACATTTATTCAAATATAGAACATATTTATGTGATTCCTTTTGCCCGATTTTCCCCTACTCAAATAAATAGCCCATATATTCTTGCCTTATTTATGGCCAATAAGCTAGGTAATGGCATTTAAATTTCTGGAATTTTGAGATATTATGAAAACAAGTGCGAAAATAGTAATGTTCAATATGCTTTAAAATTTATGGTACGCTACACATAACCTTTCTCAAGGTAGCAAAATTATTAAAATTTTCAACCTCGGGAATTTTATATAATTAGTTAATTTATATACCTGACACGAAAAGGCCCGCGTCTCTGCAAATGTGATATGAATACATGAATAATTTTTTGTTAAGTATATAAAGAGATAATCTAAACGCCGTATCACGAAACAGCAAGTTAAAGTCATTCTGTTTCCATTTTAGTTAATTAATTTGCACAGTGAACACAATAGAAACGAAACTCATTAACTTAATTAGTGGCATTATATCTATTTCGATAATGCAAGTGCTAGGTTTACTAGCCGGATGCAAATCTTCAAACACTGAAGTTCAATTCAAGTGAAGTTTAGATCCATGTGCGAAAACAAAAGCAAAACTTAAAATTAAAATTTTAGCTAGTGTTATCGGTTTTCGACTTTCGCTGATAACAAGTCAATAATTCCAAGCAGACACTTTTAATTGGCTTTTATTGAATATCGCAAAGCATAACGACCGACGATGTCCTTGATTTTTTAAGACATATATTATTTTGGTTCTCGGCTGATTTTTCGATCAAATAGTTAGTTTCTATATTAACCTTTGACAAGTTCGTAATAGCATATTGCAATCGAAATGAATGATTGTGAATTTCGTCTGCCAAAACAATGCATCGAGTTTGTGCGCAATTTCCAGATAATTCGAAAAAAAAATTCCTAATTTATTTAATTAAAATGTATATTATTCGTTATCGTCTTAAATAGACCAAAATATAAATTCAGATTCATAAGAAATGATTATTATTAGACTTGTAAATTTCCATCTGATTCTGTTTATTTGCATAATTTACATTGCTATATACTCATAATGACTATAAAGGTTCATTATCTTGAGGTAATTTAGCTATATTTAGCAGCAATAAAGGTGAACGCATTCAATATACTAATTAAATTATAATTAATTATGTATGGTATCACTCCCATCTGAGAGTATGCAAATTTAAAATGCATGCATAAGTTTGCAGTGGAAATATATCATATATTTCGCGAAGTGATGATCATTTGATTCTGAAGCTTCATTAAATAACATGTTTTCATACAGAAGGAGATAAAACCTGATAATACTTATTATTTATAATACAAGTTTGTAAAGGTGTGCATGTGATCCACATATCACACGGAGGATACCGTAAATCCTTGGAATTATGCCTAGTTCTAATGATGTACCAATAAGTAATAAATAGCGATGTTTTTCAAGTTATTAGAACAAGTTGCGAAGCCGGATTTGATGCTAATCATTTTGTCAAGTGGTGCTTCAACGAAAAACCTGCCAGCTCGAATGACAAATTAGCATAAAGAGCCAAACGAAACTGGAATATCTTGAAGTTTCCTAAATTCACTGAAAGAATAAGCCTCATTTTTTAGGGAAGCACCAGATGATAAGTCAATGTTGGTAATGATAAAAGCGAGCAACCAAAGTAATTTGTTGCTTGTATAGACCACCTAGCGAACATAAATATAAACGATTTTTCTCAAATCTTGGCAATCAAATTGATTTTTTGCGGATAAACTATCCAACGGCAGAAATTGTCATAGTAGGAGACTTCAACGTGCATAACATCGACTGGTTGAATCACTCCAACAAAAACGACGATGAAGGACGAGAAGCCGAGACTTTTGCTATAAGTCACAGAATGACTCAGCTCGTTGACGAACCTGCCAGGATCCCTGAGTATCGAGAGGACTGTTCTTAACAACTAATCCTGACCTCTACACTGTAACTGTCGAACCTCCGTTGGGCTCATCAGACCACAATCTTATCTCCGCAACCTGTGACCTTGCTATCAAAACACAGGAGTCACAGGTACCCCGAAAGGTTTGGCACTACAAACCTGCAAGGTGGCGAGATCTTCGTGAGTTTGTCTTTCTTTTCCTTGGAAAGATGTCTGCTCTAGGAATCGAAACACCTCTGAATCTGCTGACACTGTAACTGTCGAACCTCCGTTGGGCTCATCAGGCCACAAGATTTTACACAAGATGGCGTCGGTAAACAACGTGCCCGAGTTTGATCTAACAGAAAACGGGTATTTTGCCTGTTGTAAGAAGAAACTAAATAGTTGTGTTGTGTGTATAACGTGTGGAAAGGTGTTTCATCCATCCTGCGCCGCAAGAGACTGGAAAGAAAAGGTGAAAATCTTAGGAAAAACACGATTAATATGTTCAGAACATGACGTGGGCCAAAGTCCAAAAAACGTTTCAACTGAAAATGGCAAGGAAAAGGACATCGAAATTGTCTACCTCAAGATATTAGTAGACGAATTAAGAAGTAAAAACCAAATCCTTGAAGAAAATAACTCTCCGCTGGAAGAAAAAATGAGTGATTTAGTAGCTCCCTCGGAGCACTGGTTAATAGCAGAAGAACTACAAACTCTTAACATTCAGGGTTATGAACTGATCAGTTACACAGCAAGAAGTGGATCCAGAGAAGGAGGTACCTTGATCCTATTGAATAAAAATCTCAAGTTGGAAACCACAAATGTATTTAGTATTAATATTGAAAAATGTATAGAGTTAACCTGTGTTCTAGTTAAACCGTGGAATCTGCATTGCGGAGCATAGGCAACAGTAGGAATATTGTAGTGGCGGGTGACTTCAACGTTTTTTTCAACTCAGACCAACGAGAGGCAGGTTACACGTGTGACCTCTTTGAAAGCTATGGTTTTCAAAAAACAATAAACGAGCCAACTCGCGGGGAAGCCTGCCTCGACAACGTTTTCATGAACTTCATTCCAGATTCAATTGAGACGCAGACTGTGGAAATGAACATGTCTGACCATCGTGGGACTGTAGTATCCTTTAAGCTAATAACTAATAAGCCCAATGAAACTGTCAAAATATCTTTTAGGCCAATCACACAGAGGGGTATGCCCAATTTTTACAATATCGTGGAATCCTCCCGACGGGATTTTATCGAAGCTACTAATATCACGATAAACGATAAATTCATTCAATTTGTGGAACTTTTATGCGATGGTTATGTGCAATCCTTCCCGAAGAGGACATACTGTGCTGAAACACCAAGACTGAACAGAGTGTAGTGATTCAATGACCGTATGAGAGAACAATTACATTTTGTGGGAGAAGTTTACAGACAGTACAACACTCCAGGTAATCGGAAGGAGTATTATGATCTCAGGAGAACTTACTGGCAAACAATCAAGGAACATAAACGCTTAGCCAACGACAATATGATCAACACTGCGAAAAACCCCACAAAGTGTATGTGGAACATCATCAACAATAATAGAGGTCAGCAAAAGGAGAATGCAACTCCATCCATTGATCCGGATGCATTTAATATGTTCTTCACCAGTATAGCCCATAGCCTCAAGGAAAATATACCTAGAACAGAAATTGACCCCCTTCAGTATCTGGAAAATATACAGAGGCCTGTTGTGACTTTTTCACTTGGACATGTCACATACAACGAAGTAAGGGATGTAATAAACGGTCTTAAGAATAAAAACACTACAGATATATATATGGATTCTCAGTCAAAGTCATTAAATCAATAAAGAACTTGATCATCATACCACTTACAAAACTAATCAATAAATGCTTTGACAAAGGAATTTTCCCTGATGCCCTGAAGACAGCCATTGTTGTACCTATTTATAAGAAAGGTGATAAGGATGAAATATCAAACTATCGCCCAATTTCTCTGCTCCCTATATTGTCAAAAGTTGTGAAAAAATGCATCTCCCGGAGAATCACTCACTACTTTGAGAGCAACGTCTTATTCTCAAATTGCCAGTTTGGATTTAGAGAAGGCAGGAGAACTGTTCTTGGCATCCAGAACCTCCTCTCCAAGATTATGGATGCATTTGAATACCGACACTACCACATTGCCAAATTCTTTAAACTAAGCAAAGCCTTTGACTGTGTTTCCCATGGAATCTTAATAAATAAACTCAAGTGCTATGGATTTGATCGGACTAGCATAAAGCTGCTGGAGTCATACCTAGAAAACCGTAGGCAGATTGTCAGGGTGGGTGGAGTTTCGTCGAGGGAGAAAATCGTTGCTGTAGGAGTCCCACAGGGATCAGTATTGGGACCCATTCTTTTCTTAATCTATGTAAATGACCTACCATCACAGGAGCCCACTGCGGGGTACACTCTCTTCGCCGACGACACGACACTCAGTCTGCAAGGACAGCGACTTTAAGAAATTGAAGCTGTGATGTGGGAGGCACAGTCAAGGGCAGAAGAGTGGTTTGCATCCAACGAACTGCTGTTAAATGTTGATAAAACACAAAACATGATTTTTACCCTGGGCGACCTTGGGAGAGGTGAAAATCAGGAGAGTGCCAAGTTTCTAGGGGTGCATCTGGATCCAAAGCTAAAAATGGGATGTTCATGCTAACAGTGTCTGTGAAGTTGTGTGTTCTTGCTGAGAAGTATGGTGGACTGCGTGTCAGATGAGACACTCCTGGCCGCCTATCATGCTCTGTTTCACTCAGTAATGACATATGCTATCGCGGTGTGGAGTGGGGTGTCCTCTGGTGACAGGGCGTTCGCGCTGCAGAGAAAAGCCATTAGAATTCTGGCGCACCTTGGGTTCCGGGAGGATTGTAGAAATGCTTTCCATCAACTGGGCATCCTCTCCTTTCCGGCAGTATTTATAATGGAAAACTTACTTTTCATAAAGAAAAGTGAGAGCAGTTTCACGACACATGGGGACGTTCATGACTATTGTACCAGAACCAGACAAAACATAGTGCCTATTTATTGCAGACTGGCTAAGTGTCAAAGCAGACCGGATTTTACGGCTGTGAAGCTGTGCAATAAATTACCTGTTCCTGTTAGAACTCTAGAACACAGGTATTTTAGAAACGAACTAAAATTGTTTTTAACTAGAAATATATTCTATAGCGTAAATGAGTTTTTGAATTTTGATATGAGTAGATATAATTTTAACGTATAAACCTGTGTTGACATTTTAATGTATACATTTTATGTGGAAATTTTGGTCCCAATACTCATTTTACTTGACGGATGTTTATATGTAGGATGATTTATAATATATTAAATAATTCAACCATTTTCTGACCTGTGTAAACATTATACCTATGTAATTTGCATTAATAAACTATTTTGAATTTTGAATCTTATCTCCGCAACCTGTGACCTTGCTATCACAACACAGGAGTCACAGGTACCTCGAAAGGTTTGGCACTACAAACCTGCAAGGTGGCGAGATCTTCGCGAGTTTTGTCTTCCTTTTCCTTGGAAAGATGTCTGCTCTGGGAGTCGAAACACCTCTGAATCTGCTGATGTGAAACCTCAAGTTATACTAGCTGGTATGAGAGCTTTCATCCCCTCTTCTATGAAACGTATCTCAAACAGTAAACCATGGTTTGGGGAAAACTGCTTAAGAGCGGTCAATACTAAAAATGTCGCCTACCGCAAATGGCGCCAAGATCCTACAGCCGAATATCGAAATATCTTCATCACGACTAGAAACCAGTGTAAGCGGACCATTGACGAGAGCAAGAAGGGATATAACGAGCAGATCAAGTACAAGCTTCTCAACTGTCCTAACAGATCAAGATCCTTTTGGTCAGTTACCAAAGGTGTCGGTCAGGGTTTCTCAAAGACGTCAATCCCACCATTTGCCAAAAATGATGGCTCAATAGTGGAAACGGCCGAAGAAAAAGCAAACATTCTTGCGGAATCGTTTGCATCAAATTCTACGTTAGATACTCAAGGAAAGACTCCCTCCAACTATCCTCAGCGAGGATTTTTCCCTATCATACAGAACTGCATGCTTTCCTTCTAGCTGGAAATCCGCTCAGCTAGGTGCAGCCTATCCCGAAGAAAGGTAAAAAGCGATCCAATTAATTGCCTTAGCTCCCATCATCTCCAAAGTCATAGAGAAACTAATCAACGAACAGCTCTTAAAATATCTTGAATCGACAGGTATGATAAGCAATCGCCAGTATGGCATCCGCAAGCACAGATCAACGGGAGATCTCCTGACTTACGTGACCTACCTCTGGACCAAAGGCATCGAGAGCTACAGTGAATCTCGTGCAGTGGCTCTCAACATATCCAAAGCATTTGATAGGGTGTGACATGACGGATTGTTAAGCAAATTGACAGCTTACGGACTACCACCAGCACTGCTTCTATGATTTTCCAATTTCTTAAGGGATCGAAACATCCGAGTTGGTATTGATGGATATCTCTCGAAAGAATTTAAATCCAATGCCGGAGTTCCTCAAGGATATATATTATCTACCACACTGTTCCTGATCTATATCAACGATCTCTTAGACAGGACAAACAATTTTATTTACTAAATGAAAAACTTTTGTATTCCATGCAAAAATTTAATCCAAAAGGACGTCTACTCAGCGTAACAGAGCGCTTTCGGCCTTAGCCATCATCAGTGTTACTTGTCAGTTGGAACAAAAGAACACATCCACAAGAGGCACAAACAACATCAAAACGACAACGGTCACATCAAAATTTAAAAAACACTACATTATAAGAAAGGTTCACATAATTTAAACATTTAGCAAATTAAAGCCAGACGTGGAAACCACGCTTTGATGGAATGACATGTTTGTCACTACTAGGGCAACATAGATAGGGGAAGGTAGTAGTAGTAGTAGTAGTAGTAGTAGTAGTAGTAGTAGTATTAGAAGTAGTAGTTTATTATTATTAGTGATATTAATTGTAAACCTGCGGTTTGTCGCGTTATGTGAGTTAATTGCAGATGCCAGCATGTGGGTTGAAGTTAGCTGCTTCTTGGAAGAAGATTGCTCTAATACAGGGAACAAATATTGGGAAGAAGTTTCTTCAAGAATAGACGTCAAACCGTGACTGTTGATTACTGATGGTACATCTGGGCAAGACGTTAATGGCTCTAAATTGAATTTTGAAGATGAGCGTTCAAATAAAGAATTTTCTTAGCAATTAATTTTTCCAATTTGTAGATTATTCAAAGTACCCCACAGCAACAGAAGTTGATTTCCATCCTCCTAAACGTTTAATGTTTGTAATACCTTCTCCGGAAAATTTTAAACGAGGGGTAAAAATAATGTCTTGGTTACTCTAAGCACCTTAGATTCCAATGTCGTCAATTCCTTCTACTGTAATATTGCTAGTAAACTTTCAGCCAATATCACACAGAAAATAGATCCTAGGAGCTACCTAAACAATGTGGTGGTGGCTGACTCTTTCTTCTAACCCAAACTAATGTAGAAGAGCTTGAACGCTTATTCATTAATATGAATCAGGTTGGGATGGACTCTCACTGAGGATTTTCTTGGCTTTACCTATTGTTGCTTTGGTGGAGGCAATCAACTCTTCCTTTGTTTCTGGAGTTTTCCCGGGTTGCTTGAAGAGAGCAGTGATTATTCCTCTCTACAAGGGGGGTGAACACAACTGTCCTTCTAATTTTAGACCCATAGCATTACTGCTTACTTTGGCCAATATTGTGGAACGGCTCGTTAAGGTGAGGATGGTTTCATTTTTGAATGGCCTTGGCCTATTGAGCTTTCACCAGTTTGGCTTTCGTGAGTCTATGAGCACGGATGATGCCATCTTTAGCTTTCTAGAACACCTTTACAACAGTCTGAACGCTGGTGGGGTTGCATCAGCAGTGTTCTATGACTTGTCAAAGGCCTTTGACTGCGTGAGTCACTGGATGCTGCTGATGAAACTGGAGCTCTATGGTTTTAGGGAAGCTGCCCTTGAGTGGTTCCGTTCTTATCTTTCGAAACGCGTTCAATCTTTTAAATTTAATGGTGGTACCTCTGGGGAAATTTAAATACGGGTGTGCCAAAGGGTTCGGTGCTTGGTCCTCTGTTTTTCCTCATTTAGATGAACGATTTACCACAACTGCAGATAACCGGCAGATTTACACTATTTGCAGATGATATCACCATCCTCTGGCATGACTCAGATGTGGCTCCAATGGAGGCTTATATAAGGACGGATTTGTTGAGAATAAAAGACTGGTGTGACGCAAATTTTTTGACATTTAATGTTTGTAAAACCGATATCCTATAAGTTTTTGGGTGTTTCAATAGACAAATCCCTAAAATTTGAAGTTCATGTTGCAAACGTGGGCAAGAAAGTTTCGTCTGGCTGTTACGCTCTACGAGTTATTGCCACCGATCTGAATTACTCCATTGCCATACTTACGATTATCGAGTCCCACCTTCGATATGGAATTTGCTTTTGGGGCTCGTGCTCGGATTACCTTTTTAATTCACTATTTGTACTGCAGAAAAGGGCCATTAGATGTCTATGTAGAGCCAAGCCCCGTGACTCATGGCGCCCTCTCTTTCTAAGCCATAATATTTTAACACTGTGTTGCCTTTTTATTCTGGAAACAGTTTGTTTGGTTTTTAGAAAATACAAACATGAACTAGTATTAGGTAACCAGTATAATGCTCGACCAAATTACCTGCTTTTGGTTTACTTTTATAACTTCTATAATGTTTTGCCTTTGTCTACAACATTTATGTTTATATTGACTATAAAGCATTTTTTGAGTTTGATTTTGAGTCCTCAATCGACAAGAAAAGTGGGCGAGGACCCCGTAAAACTGTGACCCGTGTACAGATCTTCATCTGATGAATTCATTGTCGATGTTATAAAATTGAAAACATAGATCGAAATTTACTGTAGTCAAGTAACGTCTGTTCCACAAATAATCAGGACCAAATATTTTTAACTGCTATAGTAACAATTATTAATGCATACGAGGGTCCTTCATAATAAATATATTTATATATTTTTACCGGGCGGGAAAATGACACCTTCCGAACTAAAATGCGTGTGATAAAGACATTAAATGCGCACGCTTGTAGAAAAAAAACTATTTAAAACTCTCTATTCAATCAATGGCGCATATTTTCTACATGCATCGTTTATATTAGGCTAAATTATTTTGGATACTAATGGAGCTTTGGAATGTGATAGGTTATCATTTTTGCTTATAATAATAATAATAATAATAATAATATTTAAGTCTGGTAGTTTTGTGTAGGGTATTGCTATCAGCTATCAGCATGACATTGAAAAGCCAAATGGGTCCCTTAGAATTAATTTATAAATGAATTTGTTTTTCTGAAGTATTTTATCTGTAAAATGTAATTTAGAAATTTTACAACTTGACTTTAAAATAAGCCATGATTTGTTCTCTCCATCATTTAGTTTACGTTTTTCTTCTGAAGCTGAAATTAATGCTGATCGCATAGATACTAGTGACTAAAAGAATAATGGGCTCCAAACCCATAGTCTACTAAAACGCGAAGTGAACCCTCAGATTTATTCACTGATTTGTAGTAAATACTAACAAATCATATTAAAACTTGTATCACTTTTCCTCATCTATCGGGACCAATCATTATTATCAAAATATATTATTTTAGGCACCTGAACCCCCAGAACCATGGACTGATATCAAAGACGCAACCAAAGAAGGACCAGAATGCCCATCAGCAGATATGTACTTTACTTATTATGTTGGAAAGGAGGACAACTGCCTTAATCTAAATGTTTATACCAAAGAAGTAAGTAAAAGTTTTAATTTTTTTAATCTACATATACGTTAGCTCAATAATAACAAACCGAGTGCATGCCAAGTTGTTGCAATCGCTCGCTCGTGCATTTTAAGCAAACAAATATTTTTAATGCATCGAACCACGTCATTGTATCATCATCATAAAACAGTAATTAATAATTAATTCCATAGGTAGTAATTTGCTCCAATAGCTTTCATTAATTTAAAATTTGCGTAGTTACAGTAAAAATTGTTCATTATTAGCAGCCGGGGTGTTATGACTTTTTGTGGTCCCTTCTTCTGCTGAAGCTTCTCGCTCTCGATCCAGAAACTAGAATGTTAATTCGTTAAAAGCCTTCTTCATTTAATGCCTCGTAATTTCCATGATTGGGTCAAGCTTCACGCATGAGCTACTACTAGCTTTGAATCTAGCAGTTCGTGTTCGGCACACACACACACACAAAAGGAAAATTTTATACCATTCAACGAGCGGTGCGTGTGCGGAGAAGATGGTGGACATTGGACTTGAAGCGCTGTAGATTGTAGCTTTCGGGAAAGACGTTACTCAGAAGTCAATTCCAGAGCGTGGCAGTCCTCCAGATAAAGGAGTCCCGTAACAGCGACGTCCTGGGTGTTAGCAGCTGAATCGTATGTTGATGAGCAGCTTGTGTCTGAAGGGTGTATCTATTTAGCACCACTCTGGGCGGAATCATTAGTGCCAGCTCATTCGAACACCTTTCGTAGTAGCCTCGATTCTTGTTCAAGACTCTCAAGGTCTTTAGTCAACTCTGAGTGATCCACAAAACGAATTTTTCTCCTCTGTATGGAGTCCAATTTTTTGAATGATTCGGTGGCCACCGAGATCTACACATGGGAACAGTCTTCCAGATATGGTCTTATCTGGGCCTTATAGAGCAGTAAGGGCTGATGAGGAGTATACAACTTTTTTGCTCTATAGAGTGCTCCTAGCTTTTGTGCGATTTTGGTGACATAATTACACCAACACATGTTGTTTTCTACGTTGATGACCAGCAAGATGAGGCCAGAGTCAGCGTTTGTCCCGTCATTAACAAGTCAGGTCCTGCTTTTTGAGAAGAGAGCTGTTTGAGTCTTTCCTGCGTTAAACTGGACACCATTTCCGCACCCCATTCCACGATGACGTTTAGATCCTCATTGATGGCGGCAATATGATTTTCTCGCTCGCGTTGGGAACGAGCAGCGGTCTTGAATGAGGATAAAGAGTGCTGTCGTTTGCAAAGCTGTGAATAGAATTCTTTGTTCTGTCTAAGGGACCGTTGATATAGAGCAGTAATGGTGTGGGAGATAATATACATCCTTGAGGAACTCCGGCATTGATTTTAAATTCCTCCGACAGAAGTCCGTCAATACCAACTCGGATGCTTCGATCCGTTAAAAAATTGGAAAGTCATAGATGCAGTGCTGGTGGTAGTCCATATGCTGTCAATTTGCTTAACATCCCGTCATATCACACCCTATCAAATGATTTAGATATGTCGAGAGCCACTGCATGAGATTCGCCGTAGCTCTTGATGGGTTTGGTCCACAAGTAGGTCACGTAAGTCAGGAAATCTCCCGTTGATCTGTGCTTGCGAAAGCCATACTGACGATCACTTATGATGCCTGTTGATTCGTGATATTTTAAGAGTTGTTCTTTGATCAATTTCTCCATGACTTTGGACCTGATGGGAACTAAGGCAATTGGACGGTAGTTATTTTGGATCGCTTTTTTACCTTTCTTCGGGAAGGAAAGCATGCAGTTCTGTATGATAGGAAGAAATGCCTGCATAGTGGAGCTGTTAGTTCAGTAGCACATTTCTTAGGCACTATTGCGGCAATGCCATCCGGTCCTGTGGCCTTGTTAATATCTAGGCTTTGGAGTATTCGTTTCACTTCGCGTTGGCGAAATACCAGACCTGGCATTGAGGAATTCACTTTCGGGATAGTTGGGAGAGTCTTTCCTTGAGGATCTAAGGTAGAATTTAATGCAAACATTTCCGCAAGAATGTTCGCTTTTTCTTTGGCCGTTTCCGCTATTGAGCTATCATCTTTGGTCAGTGGTGGGATTGACGTTTTTGAGAAACGCTGATTGACAGCTTTGGCAACCAACCAAAAGGATCTTGATACGTTAGGACAGTTGATAAGCGTATTCTTGATTTGCTCGCCCATCTTGCTTCATTTGAATGGTCAATTAGTGGTCTGTGAACAGGTTGAGATGTCCAATAAGCAGATTTTGGCATCTCCGTCCTGATTAGAATTTTTAATCCAATACACAATGTGTGAAACTAGTTTTTCTACTTATAGCAAATGTTTTTTAGTTTCTTCGAATCAGGTATTTCTTTTTTATCATTTAATTTGTTGTGACAGTATTAGGACTTTTTAAAATGCCTACTGGTATTCATAGAAATTAGAACACGCTTTTACTGTGTCTGCAATCTAAAGTCAATCCAAAATAGCAGTGTCGTTTAACCTTCAAGTGATAATATAATGAAACACTTACCTTTATCTGTGGCAATATTGCTAATATGGTTGAACCAATTAAGGACATTTTTGAAAAAAATATATGATAAAAAATATCCATTATGCTAGTTTTAGATTATTTAATTGTTCGAATTGCTGGAGCAAGTTACTTTCCTTAGGATATCGCTGCCTCAAAAGCTTTGTCAGAAAATATATCTATGTACGCTAGACAAGGAATAAATTATTCTGAAAAAAAGTTAAAAAAGGATTTAGCTATTTGCAAAATATAAATTTCTTGAAGTTGAAATGATTTTACTAAACTACTTCTTCCCATTAAAATAGCTTCTTTATGATGAATAATTAATATCTGTCTAGAAGAGCCCAGATAGGCGAGTATTATTCAATCCAATGAAATAAAAGAGACTCAAATTTCAGTAATCATGGGTTTTTATTAAAGAGTTGTGATATGATAATATTCTCTTTGCCTTAGTTACCCAAAGATAAGCCACTCAAAAAGCCAGTCATGGTATGGATTCACGGAGGTGCCTTTACGTGCGGTTCAAACAAAAGTGAATTGTATGGGCCAGAGTACTTATTGACTCAAGATATTATTTTAGTTGCAACTAATTATAGATTAGGTATTTTAGGTAAGTAGCTTAATTGTCGTAGTTATTTATTCTTAACTTCGTAATTCGCGTTTATTTGCTGCACTAAAATTGCAGACACCTCTTGTTTTAAAGCATTTGTCAAAAACATTGTAACGCTCAATTACCGAAAATAGAAGGGTCGAGGTGAGTTATAATGCCTGAGCGCCACGCTGTTAACTTTTCGCCATGCCCTAATGCAGGATCTTCAGTGAGATTCACGAGGTTACTCTGAAACCACGTGTACTCAGAGGAGTCTCTGGATGCAGTATGGAACACTAGGAAGGCACTGAAACACAAATTGGGCAAATTAAAACGGTGATCAAGCCAAAATATGAAGAAATCAGGTACGGAACCTCAACAAATAATAAATAGATCAAATCAATAATTGTAACTTAAACAACATACCTTAAGATGTTAAACGGGATTCAAGCGTGTGGCAGCTCTCGAAAGTCAAATCCTCAACATGGATGCAGGTGGCCGAATCTGCAAATCTTCACTTATCTACAATCATCCATCAGACGAGAAGCCACCGACGACCACAAGCCTGCTCAAGAGCTTCGTTGAATATTACCCTTACTAGGGCACTGTATATTTCACACTAAATATCGGTATCTACGAAAAATCCAAATTTCGAGAGCTACGCACTGAAACCTTCTGGTTCCTTCAAGATCACATAAGGACTAAATTGGCTTACCCTAAAATGACGACACCAGAAGAATCATCACCGCGCCTGCCCAACGTGCCATGTTGTCAGCATCTCTATTTGTGACAAAGTCACGGCAAATATAACAACCAGCAATATTACTCGACCTGTCAGGCGAAAAATTAAATTTGACCTTGCTAATGTCAGTTGGGTAGGAAAAGTCAGGGCTGGATTTCAAATATATAAGTATGATTTTCCTTTAACAGAGCCGTAATATAACATTTCAAATATCAATGGGTTGTGAAATATATGTATATCTTGTTGTATGAGCAGGAAATCTAAAGAAATTCTTCTTGGAAGAATATCTCTGGTTTGTACAAGTTCTTATTGCTTAAACACCATCGCTTTTTTGCATTACACAATGTCATAATCAACGTTCGTCTCTCACAATGTCAAATATTTGACAAATACACGCCTATGGTTTCGATTTAACTCCAATAGCAATAAAATAAACCAGACGTAAAAACACGACGCCGCTGGCGGCAGTTTGACGGATTTCCTACCAAGGAATATCTTGCGCGCGGGGGCTTACTATTGAAATGATCTGAGCGAGAATACTGTTTGCAAGTTGATACTGACCAGCAGCCATAAGACAAAGTCTATAAGTCCTCTGGTATTATCCTCACCTATAAAGGCCTAATAACAACCAGGCATAGTTAGAGGAATAACATGTGAAGAGACTCGTGTCCAATCAGGGTCAAACGTCTAAACGAAGCTAAGTATTTTGTTTGCCAATCTGAAGACTATTGTAAAGACCAGAATATTTAATTTATAACTATATTTAATTAATGATATTTCAACTGATTTTTTTTGTCAATTCTAAAATTTTTTTAAGTAATTTAATTTTTTTTGAAACTCTAAAACAATTTGTACAACAAAGTACTATTTTAAATTGTTTCATTTCAATTATATTTATTTTAAAAAATTATTGTAATTCTGTTTTTAAGAATATCTTTAATTTCCGCAAGAAACAAGATTCCGCGATTCTCAACGTCTATCAAGTAATTTCTGTCAGTTCTTTTAAGCTTTTATTGGTACTACTTAACAGTTACTTTGAGAGTTAAGGAATGTCTGGCGCCCATATAAATAAATATTTCCAACAAATAGGATAAACCCATCCCTAAATTCTCATAGCCGCTATGCTATTACGTTTCCATAAAATCATGAATACAATACGTTACACTCCAGATAAAGCAGTCCCGTAACAACGACGTCCTAGATGTTCGCAACTGAATTGTATGTGGACAAGCAGCTTGTGTCTGACGGGTGTTTCTGTTTGGCACAACTCTGGGCGGCATCATAAGTGCCAGCACGTTCGAACACCTTCCGTAGTAGTATCGATAGTAAAGAGATAGCTCCGCCACTTGTCTTCCATGATCAAGACTATCGAGGTCTTTAGTCAACTCTGGGTCATCCTCAAGACGGATTGCTCTCCTCTGTATGGAGCCCAATATCATGCGCAACTGTTTGTGTGCCATGCTCCACACATGGGAACAGTATTCCAGAGATGGTCTTATCTGGGCCTTATAGAGCAGTACTGCTCAGTAACTTTTTTGCTCTATAGAGTGCTCCTACCTTTTGTGCTGCTGTCTTGGGGAATTTGGTGGCGTAATTACGCCAAGACATCTTGTTTTCTACGTTCAGCAAGCTTATGGATGAGGCCAGAGTCAGTTTTTGTCCTGTCATTGATAAGTGTTTGCTTTTTTTGAGAAGACAGCTGCTTGGGTCTTTCCTGCGTTAAACTGGACATTGTTTTCCTCGCCCTATTCCACGATGGTGTTCCTATCCTTATTAATGGCAGCAATTTGATTTTCTCACTCGCGTTGAGATTGAGCAGCGGTCATATGAATGAGGATATAAGAGTGTTGTCGTCTGCAAATCTATAATATAGAATTGTTTGTTCTGTCTAAGAGATCGTTGATATAGAGCAGTAATAATGTAGGAGATAATATATACCATTGAAGAACTCTAGCGTTGATTTTAAATTCCTACGAGAGATCTTCGGATGCCGATCCCTTAATAGTGTTTTCATAATTTATTGACGTAATGCATGGCTTCTTCCTCGATTCTTGCATTTCCTATTGCCCTTCAAGTTAACGAACATTCTCCCGTGTCCAAGGCTTTATAGTCTATGAGGGCAGGATGCCGGAATATATAAATAGATTGTTTACAGATTAGCAGAGTATTTAGAATGTAATGCATGCATGAGTAGTCATATTGACAGGTTATTTAGGGAGATCTAGCACTGAAATTGGAACTTAATTTTTGCAAATTTGATGGTCATACTGTGGTAATTGTCTCGTTGATTTAGATTTGGTAATCCATTGTTTTAGTTAGGTAATTACTGAATATTTTCCTTTTGGGAATGATATTCGTATCGACTTGTCGCGCCAAAGCCTCGAACATTGGCGTGCGCTCCAGCTGCGCGAAATGGATACCGTATTAGAGCGCGTGCCAATTGGAACGCCGGAACGCTCGATCGAGGAGCGAGTCGTTCCGATCTCTGTCAGTTTTTCGTCGCGCTTCAAAGGATTCTAGAGAGTTCGGTGTGCGATATTGGGAATTTTGGATGATCGTGGCGTTCCATGCAGACAATTTTGTAGCGATATTGATTTATCAAAAAGAAAACATGGATACTCTGGAATACAAAATTAGCTGAGTATCATAATAAAACGTTGAGAGAAGATGCTTGGAGGGATATTAGCGCCAAAATAAATATTGATGTTGCCATATTGAAAAAAAATACTGTACTTCTGCCGTCGTACCGAAGAGAGAAGTGGAATATGTCTAGAAGCATGATAACTGATGGCTCTAGTTCGATCAAGTTTTTCAAGAACTGAAGACTTTGATTCAGTCGAAAGTCTTGCAAAATGCTTAATAATTTCATCAACAGCTTCAAATCTCATACCCTCCATTAGTCGCACCCCATACTGCATTTTTTGTAGTATATCTCTTTCATCCACCAACGCACTTTTCTTTTCTTATTTTTCTTGCGTTTGACATTATGGTGACTAATAACGCAGCAGCTCGTCCACGGAAATCCTTTGTGAAACTGCTGGAATGGGAGCTGAACGCCGACCGAGAATGGAATGGAACACCAGATACGCGAGGCAGCCACGCATAATCGATAAGCACCTTCAAAATTTGGCGTGCATTCCAAGAACGCGCTGTTGGCACGTTCGATCATGGAACACACGGCAGCCACGCATAATCGGTACGCACTTTTAGAAGTATGTATGACTTGTCAGTTGTCGGATTTGGAACATGGACTCATAGTCGGTCGACAAAGGCCGCGTCGTGTCTGTCAATCGATATCGACTCGAGAACTCTAAGTTGCGTTGCTTAATTGTAGGATTTATTGTAGGATTTACTTCTCATACGCTTGAATTGGCTGATTGTATTGGATTGTATCAATGTTTGGCACTCTAGGCTTGTATATAATATTTCAGCTCGGACGGCAAGGAAATGGTTCTATGTTTTATAGAGTTCTGTGAATGTAATTTTGGCTACATAATTGACAGGTTATGGACAAGCGCGTGGTCTTCACGGTCGACACTGTTGCCAAGTTAATGTCTTATTTGTCATATTGCTATTAGTGACGCGTGCTGATTGTAATTTTAACTGCCACATAACGCCTGGATTATTTACTCCCACTGAGAACCTAAGAAGTAACTTCTAACCGAGTCAGATCATTTCAATAGTAAGCCGATAAAGGTCCTAATAAGATCTCTTACTCAACAACATTTCCAAAAAGTGCCGAGATGGCCACGATGAAAAGAGAATATAAATTACAAATTTAGATATTAGAAATCTACTTCAAATATCTAATCAGAAATGTTGTTGATCAGATCACGGTTTTAGAACCCTTTCATATACCAAAAATTGTCCTAAAACAGAAAAATAAATTCGATAAACTTAAAAACTGAATGTGAAAAATCACACCCAGCAAAAATGGCTTGTGCTCACCTAGACGTTAGATTCAAGACAAAAGCTGGCCGTTCGATTTCAATACCTGTTCGAACCGCGCCGATCTAGGAGTGAGACGACTCATAAATTATTAGAATTATTATCGCCCTCTATTACAAGTGCTGGTACAATAAAAATATTGTTATTGAAAACGATGTAGATATACTACCCATACAGTTTTAATGTTAGCCCCACCTATGAATGAATGATTTAAACTTTTATTGGTAGCATCGCCCATTGTTTATGTGCGTATTTTCAATTAAAACGAAAATCAAAATAAGGTACGCACAAAGCACAAACGTGAACCACTAAACTAAAACTAATTAAGCAACTACAAACAAGGTCCAAAAAAAGTCAATAAAAAGTAAAGTATTCGAATTATCAACACAAAACGCCGCGCTGTCAAAACGAAAACACGTCAAAGACAAAAGCCAAGTTCGGTCCTGATCGACGCCTGCTGAGACGGCAAGTGTTTTAGTGCGCATGACAAAACGGGATCTTCTTTGTTTACGTTTTTTGATTTTGTCATGCGCAGAAACCCATTTTTTCGCCCATAGGTTGCCACTTTTGAATAATGCAACAGGCAGCTATTGCTTATCCACTCCTATACAAATCAATGGTGTGTGCCGAATACAAAACATATGTATTATTTGAAAAACACTTAAACTTACTTTATTCTGGGAGGAACAATAGATAAATTTGAACATTTTAATCTCATACCCAAACAAAGAACAATCACCTGAAAAACAGAGCAAAATGAGAAGTCGTCTTTTTAATATTCATAGCTGTGGATTCATGGAAATTAGAAATAATCTGGTGTATTTGTACACTTATTATTAGACATTACAGTGTATGCTACTAAAATTAGGCATCTAAACGAAGTTGAAATTATTGCAAGCTCCACAACATTAATTGGAAATGACCACAAGAATTGTCATGAAGCCCCTTTTTGCTTTATGCATGGTTTGCAATTGTTACTTAGAGTAGATGAGCTAGTTCGGGTCGAAAACGGGTGACAACTATTGGGCAAGACGAAGACAGATTTATGTGCAATTGTAATCTTATACACACCACAGCTATCGCTAGAGACCTGCAAAATGATCTCAGAAGAACGGCTAGATTTCAAATTTATACGAAACGATAAGAAAAAGGTTTCCAGTCCGAAAACCACGGTTGAATAAGGAACCGACTAACGTTCGCTCAACAACACATGGCGTGGATTAGTTCCTTGGCTGAACGAATGAATGTTGCCCTATACATCAATCCTTGTAAGTCATGTGGTACCGTCTAAAGCCCTTATAGGCGATGCATTTATGTTCCAGCAATGTTGTGCCAGACTACATATAACAGGTCAGATATGACACCTCCTGAAAGACCAAATTCTAGGTATGGACTTGACCAGATCTCAAACCGATTGAGCACTTATGCGGTGACCCAGATCGGCAGATCAAAAGCCGAAGTATGACCCCAGACACTCTTCAACAACTACTGGCAGTTCTTCAGAAAGAATGGGTCAACATACCTCAAGAGGATATCCAGAACCCAAATCTATTGTTTTCTACAACGAAATTTTAGATAACCTTCTTAAATTACGACAAATATGCTATAATTATGAATTCGCATATTTTAATTTAAATTTGGAGAATCAATACAAAACTTAGCGATGGCTCTTCCAGAATGTAATTATTGATGCTTTACATTTCAGGTTTCGCAAGTTTTAAGGATCCGAGCCTTGGCGTACCTGGAAATGCTGGACTTAAAGATATGAGAATGGCTTTAAGATGGGTCCAGCAAAATATCGAAAAATTTGGCGGTGATCCTGACAATGTTACCATCTTCGGAGAAAGTGCTGGAGGAGCTTCCGTTCATTATTTGACTCTAGCCCCAACTACACGAGGTGAGTTTTGGCTTTCCATGTAAAATAAATTATTGCTTATTGCATCGATAATTAAAATTATTTCAAACAGCAAAAATATCTCCAAATAATATAACGTTTAAATTTGTCGTTTAATAATTATTTCATTCCAGAGTTTTGATCAAATTTTTTTGTAGATTGGGAGGAAAATACCTCGATTATATATTATATATTTTTTTCACTTTCATTACTTTGTTCGTTAAGTAATAAATCATCCACGTAAAAAGGCTTCAATAATACCATAGACACGTTCATTTCTGGATAAGGTGGAATTTTCATTTCATTCCTTGAGTGACGTTTGAAGAAAAACATTATTAAATTCTTTTATAAAAAATTAAATTTAAAGTATAATTTATAATTATATTTTCTTTGATATTAAATATGTTTATTTTATTTTAGATCTTTTTCATAAAGCAATAGTCCAAAGCGGAAGTGCTCTTAATAGCTGGGCATGGGGTAAAAATAACTCGTCCGAAATAGCTAAGTGTATGGGCTACAAATCGACTGATGAAAAACATATATTAGAAAAGTTAAGACATGAGCCTGCAAGGAATCTTGTTAGCGGCCTAAAGAAGCATAAAGAGGTAACTGAATATATTTTTTTTTTTAATTACGAAGATCTAGACATACGTATTTGAACATGTTTTTAAGGTTGGTAAATATCTTTCATTAAACCCGGTATTGAACTAAATTCTGACATTGAACTAGAGCAGATCATACTACGAGATCGAAGCCAAAGTCAAAATGCGTATTTATTCCACCCACTACAATATACATTAATCTTGCATTATAGGATCGTCAAAATTATAATTTATAAGATACACCTAATAAGACATCTTCCTATGAAATGTACAAGAAAAGTATACAAACAAAAACATTAAAAAGAAAATAAAAAAAAGGGTTACAAACTAAACAGTATGCATCATGTGTATTTATTTATCCACCTACCAGCCCGGAAGTTAAATGTCTCTTACAAGAACCCTTACAGAACAGTAGCATCTGTAAACCAAAAAATCGCTAAGCCGAAGCTTGATATTCGCACTTAAATTCCCAAAAGTGTTAAGATTCTATTACCTTACTGTGAGGGTCATGATCTTGAGACTTGATTTGTTCAAAATTACATAGATTATATAGTGTGTCCAAAATTTGCAGGGGATGGATTGGAATCTTGGAAACTATAAGAGATAGGAAAATTGTTAAATGGGGAAAGTTGTAGTTCATTCAATTGTGAAATCAATCCTGTTTCGGTGATGGCTCTATATATTTTAGTTTTTGAAAAACCTAAAAATTTGCTCAAACCACGTCGAATTTGCAGCCTTGGTTGTTCCCATAATTGAGGATTTTCTACAGCCCAGTAATGGTGGTTGTATTTGTTAAATGCGCCACAATTATTGGTAAATGTATTTCGTCTGTTCATAAAACATTTTTGCAAAAAATGAGGTTTTCTTGACATTTATTTCAATTATAATAGCAAAATTGTAGTCTCCTCTGCTCATTAAGCCCTTGCTCGAATTCGAGCCTAATGGGGAACTTGAAAACCGTAAGAAATACAGTGTCGATCAAATTAGAGCAAAATTGCACATTTAGGTACCTAAAAATAGGTCGTTTAGAAAGTTTTAAAATCCCGAGTATTTCCGGAGTTATCCGGAAAAAAACCGAAATACTGAAAAATCGTTTTATTTCTTTCTTTAGCTTATCTCTTTCTTGAGCTTATTAAAAACCGGATTTCAAATTGAATTGCACTTTTGCATTGCCACTTTTTTCACTCTATCCGATGGTGGTATCCAGTTGGGAATCCGACGACGTCCCGTCTTCAAGAGGTCATCATCAAATTTCTTTTCTTAAATACCAACTTTAATTTTTTTATCGTTTTTCAGATGATACTGGTGATATTAATATTTTTTGATACTTTTTTTGAGTAGTGTATTCTTGAGAGCGAGTCCTTCCGGAAGAGGAGGTATTTTATCTCTCATGGTGGAATAAAATTGTACCTCCCTGTAGAATCTTAGTACATTTCCTATCCTTGTTTACCTTAAAGATACAAACGTGAGACACCGGATGAGGTAAAATAAAGGTAGAGACATAAGAAATGTATGGTGCATCATCCTATAATGTAATCCAGTTATATTTCGCTGCACCTCCGGAAGAAATCTCTCTCATGATAAAATGAGGAGTTACTAATGGATCCTTTCATAAAACACTGATTTGAAGTACTGGTTGAGTTTTATTAACAAAATATAAGACGCAAATACACTAAACATAAAGAGACGAACTTTAGATAAAACGTTATTGTGAACAACTGATCTGACCTTTTACAAATAATAGACAGATAAGGCATTTCCGGTTGCTGCGTGCTAGTGCGCGCCAATTTCAAATGTTGACATATAACCTGCGATATTGCAGTTACTATTATCATTAAATAAGAAGTTAAAACAAATTAGTCCTCAGAATTTCTCATGTATGTGTTATATCGTCTTTCAGCTGACCCTGAATTTCTCTCCCCTCTACTCTGCATTTTATTTCTTCAATTTAAAATTTAGTCTTCTACGGACGAATTGAAATTAGGAAATCGAGTACTCAAAAAGGTTCCATTCAGAAATTGTTAGTTCATAAATAGTTTGGGTTAGTTTGGGTAGCCCTAAAAAAAAAAGTGAAGTGCAGTTGAAGGAAGTTCTAATTACCTAAATCCATAGAATCGTGACAAAATTTGCACACCAAATTCTTGCATTCACAAATTTTGTTTAAATTGCTGAACAGAATGGTTAAAAAGGAATAATGTTTGCCCATTGTGTAGAAGTTATTGCGAGTTAATTAATGTAAATTATACTAAGCAAAGGGTTATTAATAAACAATTGACAAATCAATAATAGATATTTTGGAAGTTATTCCATACGAGTATACTAATGGTGAAGAAGATGATGAAATTTCTTAAATAAAAATGGATTTTGCATTTATAAGGAACATCCTTACTTAGGATCATTTAGTTGCTTCCAGTTCTAGCCGATTAATATCAGATAATTATTATAAGGCTGCACAGCAGACCAGAATATTTTAATGTGAGTTTGCAGAACATTATTCAAAAGCTCTAGTACTCAATATTTTGAACATTTCGTAGCAGAGAAAGGATTGGAAGAACTTCAATTAGAAGTGTGAGAAATGGAGGAATTTACATTAGAAATGTATGAAAACTTTCTTGTTCATGGTTTTATGCACTTGCGGGAAATGACACGAAGTTACATTATAGGATGATGCAACACTCATGTCTTATGTCTGTATCTTTAAGATAAACAAGGATAGGAAATATATTCATATTCTACAGGGAGGTACAATTTTATTTCATAATGAGAGAGGAGAAGGTAACTTACCCCCTCCGTGAGAACTCACTCTCATTGATACACTACTTTTTTGGTCGAGGTTTTCAAAACTTTCATACGCAAGTAGGTTTCTAATAAGTGTAGATCACATTTTTCCCAGGTTGACGTATTCCCGGAAAATCATCAAAAAAATCGTTCGAGGCATTCTCCGCATTTCTTTGGTTTTTAAGATAAGTCACTAACATGTCAAACTTTCCCACGTCTGAGTAAATTGCCGCCATTTCACTGAATACTTAACAATTTTTTACCAACGCAATAAAATATGCAATTAAATTAAAATATCTGACAGCTCAACATACCAACTCCGATTATGCTGCGCAGTCATGGTCAACACGGACAAAAAATTAATTATTAGTTTTTTGACATAATTTTTATAAAATGTTATACACCATTTTAAACGGCAAAAAAGTTCTTTTTAAATGTGATGAAAAACAAAGTGGCTGTCATGAGAAAAAAAGTTGATGATGGTATCTCAAAATCGAAACGTCAGAATTAAAATCTGAGTGCGGGGATACGTTGCCCTGAAAAGTGGCCCAATAAGGTTTTTATAGGTTTTAAAAATTATTTTAAAATAAGAAAAAATACAGCACTTTTCGAAAATGCTAATTTTTAGTTTCTTCGAATTATTTCAGAAACGAAAAAAGATGGAGGCGTCTTCAACCAACCCACGTGTGTTCTCCATGTGAGCTTCTGGTTCATAAAGACACCAAGGAACTTCGTACTTAATGTGTTTTCAATCTATTTTTCTTCTGTTTCATTTTTGGTAGCAAACTATAGAGCCAGAGTCCATTAGAGATGCACCCCGCCGATATGCTTTTCGCAATCGAGCATTTGTACGCAGCTACCTTCTCCGGGTTGTCGGCGTATACGTTACACTACAGTCATCCGTATATAATACAGGGTGTCCAGTCAGAGATATAGTATCTGTTTATAAAAGCGTTAAATAGAGTTCGCGAGAGACATGATCCCTGCGGTGTGCGTATCTCCACAGTCACCGGCCCGCACCCAACATCGCCAACTTCTACCAACCGTTTCCCTCTTTTCAATTAAGGTCTCATCCAATCAAGCGACGAACCACCCATTCTCAACCCTGAGAGCTTCCGTACCAACACTATGATCGGCACTGTCGAAAGCTCGAGTCATGTCAAAAAACAATCCCACTGCCTGCTTATTTTTAAGTGCAGAGCTGTCTCTATCGAGTAATCGGCCCTGAAACCATTCTGATGTTCTGACAGAAGGTTAAGCTTCTCAAAGTACTTGGAAAGCTTCCGGTCCACCATGTTCTTTGGATATTTTGCATACTTTACGGCTTTAGCTATAACTGTACTGCTTGTTCTCCTAGAGCCTTAAAACTCCTGAACTGAGAAATAAGGGAAATACGAAATACTGTACAAAAGTAATTCCCTGAAAGAAACTATTGAAAAATGATTTAAAACAACTTTTTGTTTAGTCATTGAATCTGTGAAAAGTGTATTCCAAGATTAAAGTAAGGCTGAGGAGAGACACTCCTATTAAGAATATATCGGTTTGGAATACATATTTATTAATACATTTCTCCATAAACTTCACATTCCCCAACATAAATTGTGTTAGTTGAGTATTAATTGGGTGTAAACTCATTAGATATGCATGCATGTCAAGTGAAGGACAAGATGAAGTTAGTTTGGGTTAATTAGAGTTGGAAATGGCATCATAAAATTACGAGGGAGGAAGGAATACATATTTACGATACAAATGAGTTAACAACATCATTAATTGTGTAACAGCATGAATTATAACAATTAATATTGATCCAGTAGCAAGCAAGTAGTCCAGACTTAAATTTGAAATTATATTAAAACGACTAAATGGGTAGAAATACTAAAACAATCATTAGTAACAATATTGTTTGTTTAATTTGTAACATAATTTTATTTCAGGGCTTCTCAGCCGGAAAAATCCGTCCATGGGGTCCAGTCGTCGAATCTCCATCCCCCGATGCTATCTTAACAGAACATCCCACGCAAATAATGCATCACAAAGGTGGACACAAGATTCCACTAATCATAGGTTACAATTCCGGAGAAGGAATGCTTTTCGAACTTCTTAGGAGATTTTCGCCGGGAGTTAATCTACCGCGTAATCTTGAGCATGAAATTCCATTTGAATTGGGATTAGAGAAGGGTGGTGAAAAATCCAAGGAAATCGCAGCCAAATTGAGGAAAGCATACTTTGACGATAATCATTGCAAGGAGGAAAATATTGATAAGGTTTATCAGGTGAGAAGATGGTATTTTTTAATAGATATGCCAAAAATTTAGTGAGTACAGTTTTCAAGTTGGACATTTTTATAGCGTTGTCACCTGACTCAAATAAATTGTTGTTTGAAAGAGGATCGCTAGACTATAAGAAAGCTCGTGATTATCTCAATTGGTCATGTATGTCGGATTACAAGGCTCGTCATTAATCTACGTTAAGTTTATTAAGCCATCACCGCTAATGAACGTAGTTGGGGTGGGGCATGGGGGTAGAAGTTAATAAT
>MU182936.1:165415-194982 GCA_016904865.1 Pissodes strobi
AGAGAACAGCACTTCACTCTGATTGAAGATAATATTTTTAAAATAAAAGCGAACGTCCAAAAAACAATAGTGTAACTCAGTAATTAACATAATTCACTTACAATTAGAATGCAATAAAAAAATCATAAAATCTTTAATTCGCAAATACGAAGTTAAGATACTAATTAGCCAAAACAAAAAAGTACAATACAAATGAATATTGAGCAGAATTTATCGTCGTAAAATCTAGATGAGCTAGAGAATGCATTACTATAGATAAAAAAATAAAGAAAAATATTATGCAGAAAAATAGATGACAGAAACCAACTCTTCACTATGATTGGAGACATTAATTTTAAGAGAAGCTAAAATATTAATCATAAAATAGACAAAACTATGGAAATTTCTGAAGTGAAAATTTGACGCATTTTTAAGCAATACTTGGAGGCAGCCGACACATGTGCAATTTAGAAAAAAATTAAATTGACAAGAAACAAAAAATGTCGAGTATATTTATTCGGCATGTATAGTTGTGAAAAAAGGTGTCACTTTGGATCATTCTGGCCCCGGAAAATTCGCAAAAATCGACACAACTGGAACCGCGGTTCGATAGGGAATTTCTAGGGGAAAAATTCCCTTAATGCTTATCTGGTTCGAAAACTTTGGGAAAGTGGACGTCATATAATATTTTATTACTGGGCAACCAAATAATCGGGAGCAATCAAACTTCCACACACTTAGAAGGAGGGTTACGAGTACAACATACCAAAGAATTGAATATGTCGAATTGGTGATTTTTACAGTTTCACTTGGAAATAGTTATTATTTTTGTTACAAGTACCTAAAATGGAGTTTTTCAGGACGAATCAACAGCCGAGTCCGGAATAGCAGATGAGTCCTGAAAAACTTCATTTAGGTACGTGTGACAAACACTATTTTTTGTCATACGCTCCCAAAATTTAATTTTCATTTATACGCTTTTTGCAATTCTTCAGAACGTCTAAGTTTGCAATTTTAGCATAATTTTTGAAATCATAATGTACGACAAAGTTAGCTTAGAATTTGATATCGTAGCAACTATTTGACAATTTTGTCATGTCATTCGAAATTTGACATTTAGACATATTCAGGAATTTTGGAATAGTCCGTAAAAGTTGCCATGATGACTTTTAGGGACTAGGCCTAAAAAGAAGCATTTTACGGACTCAAATGAGTCCGTAAAATAGCTATTTTTGGGAGCGTATGACAAAAAATCTATTTTAATCGCATTCCTCGCATAGATATTTTCAAAAAAAAAACATATCCTACATTCGTAACTTCGATATCTCTGCGAGAAAATCGATGTTAAAGGGAAACATGCAGACAATCGTAAACAATTTCCAAGTTCTCCATGATTTGGCATTTTTACGATTTTGGATTTATACATTACATTTAATTGTTTTGACGATTTGAAGCTCAAAAATGTGTCAAAATCGGAAAATCTGGATGTTTTTTGGTGATTGGGTGAAGTTTCTGTGAATTATGGCATGTTTCGATGTAAAATTTCACTTTTAGCATGTCGATGTGTGTAATTTTTGTGACATATAAGTTGCTTTATTTGCCTGAAATTTAATTTAAACCGATTTAAAGCTATGAAAATGGGCCAGGATCAGAGAATTTTGATATTTTTCAAGCGAAAAGCAGCGGTTTCAACCGCTTTAACAAGATATTTCGAGATAAAATTTTACTTTAAACTTCGAAGTTCGTACCATATGTGGTAAATACATTCAAAATATTTATTCATATTGCAAACGCGGATTATTTCTCCAATTTTTGTATTCTATATAAGTTATGTAGATATCGCAAACCCTATTAAGTATTGTTTGCTAACTAAACTAGCCCTTGATAGGTAAATACTATTTCTTATACAGTTTTTGCTGCTCTTTGAAGTGTTTACTTCTGTCGTGCGAACTTGAGCGCACACCGTTTTTAATTTACCCCTGAAGTTTATCTGCGGGCTTAATTAACATGTTGTATAAAATAAGGGAGATATCCCTGATAATAATCTAAAATGCGTCACCTAGTGTATACTAGCATACGTTGTACTATGTCCAATTCAAATTATTGTAACGATATTTATTTATTGCCTGTAATGCTAGTAAAACGTACAGGAAAGTAATAGAACAATTAAGTCCAATTGACCCGAATTATATAAATAACATAAAATGTCACTCTCATTAATTTATTTATCAATTGTATTGAAAGAGAACTTTAGACATAACATGTGAAAAACATTTGTTTAGAACGGTATAAAAGCCTACAGAAAGAAAAATATAAACTGCTGGCCATTTGCTTTCGAGCAAGGAAAATTGCGCCTAAGTTTAAAATTTAATATTTTCTTAACCAGCTATGATATCGACCTACGGTTTTTAATGATTAATAGATTTATCCCTTAGGAAAAACTTTCCAATGTTGGATTTTTTTTAAACTGTCAAAACAATTTTATATACAGGGTTTCAAAGAAGACGGTGATTTTTGCTCCAATTTCAATAAATAGCATGTAACTTTCACAATAATTTTTTTTAATTTTGCCACTCTATGTCAATTGAATGACTGATCCAAAGAAAGTTGTCTGTCAAATTTTTGATATCGGCTGCATTTTAAGAGATACTGATTTTTTTTTGTAAAACCATGCTTTATTAAACTTTTTGGTAACTAGACCCCACTGTGTGTTGTATCGTGCAAACTAAGTGATTATCATTATATCTTACGAAAAGCTTGTTTATTTTCAGTAAAAAAAAATCCTACCTAAATGTTGTGATGTGCAGTGGCGTACATAATCACTTATATTATGGTTTATGAGTATCCCACAATGTTTCCCGATTTTTTTGTATTGAAAAGTACTCGTCTCTAGATTAAGCAAGTTTTTCCTAATTTTTTGTTTTTTAATATTGCACTGTATCTACATGTATATTTTACAGTGTGTCTAAAAAATTTTAATATTTTAATTTAATTTTTGGATTTTTTTTTGTTGATTTATCCGCAATACAACACTATTCTTAAAATAAACTTGCTTTGAAAGCCCTTAAAATTAAATATCACTAGTTTGATATATTTGATTTTGCGAGTGAGTACTTTCCAATATAAAACAATCCTGAAAAATTGTGAAATACTCATAATCCATAGACATATAAGTGATTATAAGTACGCCACTGCACATCACAACAATTAGGTACAATTGTTTTTACTAAACCCCAGATAAACCCACACCAGATGCAAAAGATCGGCAAATTCCTCGCCAGCCAACTTTAACCTTGACGTGGCGGTTGTACGCGGCCTGCACCAAATAATCTGGGTATGATTATAGAATTGTTCTTCAAAATTAAAATAGTTGGTCCGCACCAATTAAATGAAAACGTATTTTGTTGGTGGACTGGTTCAGGAAAAATAAAAATTTACAATAGCCATTCACTTTCTTTTTTCCCAACAGGCGGTCATGTAAATCTTGTGTTATTATGGCTGCTCTAACTTTTTTACAGAAATTCCCTTAATACGCTTTATTCTATGCCGATTTAAGATTATTTTAACTTTGAAAATGTTCTGTTATCCTAATATAGGGCCTCAAAAAGTGAAAAAGTACATGCTACATTTGCCACATGACGTCATGCGCGTCAGAGATCGTGCTAGTTTGTTTATTCCAACTTAAATTTATCGAAATCGGTTCAAATGACTAAAATAAATTGGAACTAACTGAAACTAACCGAAAGTTGATTGAACGACTAACCAAAACTAGCGAAAAGTAACCAAAAGCACCAACACGGGCTAAAACGTATCGGAACAGGTTACATACATTAAAATAAGTTAAAACTACCCAAAACGAGCCAAATTTTAAGGACTAACCAAAACTAACCAAAATTAATTTCGATTAAAACATATCGGAACCGATCCAAACGACTAATATAAATTGGAACTAGCTAAAAGTAACCGAAAGTTGATTGAGTAGCTAATCAAAACTAACCAAAAGCAAATAAAAGCACCAAAACGGGCTAAAATATATCGGAACCGATTCCAAATATTAAAGTAAGTTAAAACTAACCCAAATTAACCGAATATTGGCGACTAACCTAATCTAACTAAAAACATTAAAATTGGTTATAACGTATCGGAACTGACTAAAATAATTTTAAACTAACTGAAATCAACCGAACATTTATTGAACGACTAACCAAAACTAACCAAAATTATCCAAAAGCACCAAAATGGGCTAAACGTATCGGCATAGATTAAAAATATTAGATTAAGTTGAATTTAACCGCAGTCTGGCGACTAACTTAACTTGACCAAAAACATTTAAACTGGTTATAACGTATCGTAACCGGTTCAAATGACGAAAATAAATTGTAACTAACTGAAAGTAACCGAAAGTTGATTCAATGACTAACCAAAACTATCCAAAAAAAAAGTAAAATATTGGTCATAACGTATAGAAGCCGGTTCAAATGACTGAAATAAATTAAAACTAACTGAAATTAACCGAAAGTTGGTTAAACGACTAACCAAAAGTAAACAAAAGCACCAAAAAAAAGCTAATTTTCAGTTAGTTTTAATTTATTTTAGTCATTTGAACCAGTTCCGATACGTTATACCCAATTTTAGTGTTTTTGGTTAGTCACCAAAATTCGGTTAATTTGTATTAGTTTTAACTTACTTCCATAGTTTTAATCTATTTCGATACATTTTAGCCCGTTTTGGTGCTTTTAGTTACTTTTGGTTAGTCATTGAATCAACATTCGGTTACTTTCAGCCAGTTCCAATTGATTTTAGTCAATTGAACAGGTTCCGATGCGTAATAACTAATTTAAACGTTTTTGGTTAATTTTAGTTAGTCGCCAAATTTCGGTTAACTTGGGTTAGTTACTTATTTTAATACCTTTTATGAGTTCCGATAGGTTTAGTCCTTTTTGATGTTCCTGGTTACTTTTGATTAGTGTTGGTTAGTCATTCAATCAACTTTCGGTTAGTTTTAGTTAGTTTTAATTTATTTCAGTCATTTGAACAGGCTCCGATACGTTATAATCAATTTTAATGTGTTAGTTTATTTTAGTTAGTCGCCAAAATTCGGTTAATTTGAGTTAGTCACTGATTTTAATACCTTTAATCAGTTCCGATACGTTTTAGCCCTTTTTGGTGATTATGGTTACTTTTGATTAGTCATTCAATTAGTTTTAGTTAGTTTTAATTTATTTCAGTCATTTGAACCGGATCCGATACGTCATAACCAATTTTAATGTTTTGGTTAATTTTAGTTAGTCGCCAAAATTCGGTTAACTAATATTAGTTTTAGCTTACCTTAATATTTTTAATGTGTTCCGATGTGTTTTAGCCCCTTCTGGTGCTCTTGGTTAGTCTTGGTTCAAACAACTGTCAGTTAATTTCAGTTAGTATTAATTTATTTTAATCATTTTAACCAGTTCAGATACGTTATAAACAATTTTAGTGTTTTTGGTTAGTCACAAAAATTTGGTTAATTTGGGTTAGTTTTAATATTTTTAATTTATTTCGACACGTTTTAGCCCGATTTGATGCTTTTACTTACTTTTGATTAGTCGTTCAATCAACTCTAGATAAAATTCAGTTAGTTCCAATTTATTTTAGTCATTTGAACCGGTGCCGAGACGTTATAAGCATTTTTAATGTTTTTGGTTAGTTAATTTGGGTTAATTTGAACTTACTTCAATATTTTTAATCTATTTCTATGCGTTTTAGCCCGTTTTGGTGTTTTTGGTTAGTTAGTCGTCCAATCAACTTTCGGTAAAGTTCAGTTAGTTTTATTATATTTTAGTCATTTGAACCGGTTCCGGTACATTTTAAGCAATTTTAATGTGTTTGGTTAGTTTTGGTTAGTCGCCAAAACTCGGTTAATTTAGATTAGTTTTAACTTAACATTTGAAATGTGTTCTGATAAGTCTTAGCCCGTTTTGGCGCTTATGGTTAGTTTTGGTTAGTGGACCAATCAACTTTCGGTTAGTTTCAGTTAATTCCAATTTTTTTTAGTTATTTGAACCGGTTGCGACACGTTATAATCGAATTTTTTACGTTTTAGCTCGATTTGATGCTTTTACTTACTTTTGATTAGTCGTTCAATCAACTTTAGGTAAAATTCAGTTAGCTCCAATTTATTTTAGTCATTTGAACCGGTACCGAGACGTCATAAACATTTTTAATGTTTTCGGTTAGTTTTGGTTAGTAGCCAAAATTCGGTTCGTTTTGATTAGTTTTAACTTACTTCAATTTTTGTAACTTGTTCCGATACGTTTTAGCCCGCTCTGGTGCTTTGGATACTTTCAGTTAGTTCCAATTTGTTTTAGTCATTTGAACCGATTCCGATACGTTATAATCAAATTTAGGTTTAAATAAACAAGCTAACACGATCACTCACGCGTATGACGATGACATCATGAATGTGGCAAGTGTAGCATGCACTTGTTCACGATTTGAGGCCCTATACTAGGAAAACAGAAACATTATCAATGTTAAAATGCATTTTTAGATTGTCAGATATGCAGAATAACTTGGTTAAAACAAAAGTTCCGATATCATAATAATAAAAAAATTTCCCATATGTGGCCAATATTCTGGCGGACACTGTATAACATTAGTTGGATTTAAAAAAGATTTAACTATAACATTGTATCTGCCAGTTTTCAGATTTAATTGAATTTCGTGCTCATTCGATTTTAGAATATTCAATAATTTTGGAAATAAGTGTGCTGGAATGTGCATTAAACAAGTTTTATACATATCTTTCAGGATCGCGGAGTAATTTAAATAATGATTTTTCGCCACCGCTTCTAGTAGAACAATTCAAATAAATGCACTTATAACCAGGCATTTTTAACAAAAATTAAATAAAGATTAATTATTTTTCGTAACACTCTCGGACTAAACCAAAAGACTCGCGTGGCTCGCGTTTAGAATCACACTAGAGCTTGTCCTGACTATTTCTTGGGATAGCTAGCCATCCCAAGGAGGCGGAGCTTTATACGAATTCTTGTTTCATGCGTTAGGTGGGAGGTTTCGCATCTGGTGTGGGTTTATCTGGGACTGAACATAAACAAGGATCTCGTAAGGTATAATAAGCACTTACAAAGTTTGCACGATACACCGAGTGGTCTAACTATCAAAAAGTTGAAAAAGCAAAGGTTTTACAAAAAAAATAGGCATCTCTTAAAATATAGCAGATATCAAAATTTTGACAGAATGCAATGCTTTCTTTGCTATGGACCAGTGATACAATTGATGTGCACTGATAATATTAAAAAATATATTATGAAAGTTACATGCTATTGAAATTGGAGCAAAAATCATCGGCTTCTTTGGCATCCTGTATATAAAATTTTTTGACAGTTTAAAAAAATCCAACATCAGAAATGTTTTCTTAAGGGACAAATCTATCAACCATTAAAAACCGGAGATCGATATCATATCTGGTTAAGAAAATATTTAGTTTTAAATTTAGGCGCAATTTTCCTTCCTCGAAAGCAAATGGCCAGCAGTTTAGTTCACAATCTATAACTTAACTTAATATGGACTGCTGTTCACTTGAAACGCATTCGAAAAACTTTTAGTCTAGTTCTAATTCTTTAAATGAAAATATCTGAATTATATTTGAAATTTTAAAATAATCCAATAAAGTAGGAAAATAGTTATTTGTTTTACTAGGCAGCAAAGTAGTAGATTGACTGCCGCGGCTGATAGTTCATAGCCGAGCGTAGCGAGGCTAGGAATTCAGCTAAGGCAGTCAATCTACTTTGCTGCCGAGTTGAACATATAATTTTTTCTCCGATTGTTTATAATGATATATGTATATTGTATATTTGCAAATTATTACAATTCCCACAATCTTTTTATTTTTCCTGTAGTGATAAATTAAGACAAAATTTGATAGAAATCGCAATTGTTGGAATGGTTGGTTGCTATGGAAATGTATATGTCCATAATAATTATAGTTTGACAACTTATGTCAGACGTTTTATTCCCATGGAGACTAATCACTTTGCTGCCTAGGCAGCAAAGTACTTACTTTGCTGCCTGGACAGAAAAAGTAATACTTTGCTGATTGATATGGGTCTGCAAAATTAATATTTGCTGTCAATCGGAGAAAAAAGTACTTTATTTAAAATATTAGATTTGATCTGATTCTGCCAGTTATGGCATGGCTAACTAGAAAAATTATCGCAACAGTCAATAGAAGATTCTTATACTAATAAGGCGAAAAATCGACTAAATTAGCAAGTATATGCATGGAGATACCTTAAGAAAAGCTGAAGAGGGTGCAAAGGCCTATAAAACAGAATAATCAAATATAGGGTGTTAAAGCATCAAAGTAAATTACGTTTAAAATTTCTAAAGTTGGTATCTTGGTAGGAAAGGCTCTGTACAAAATAACCAGTATTTTATGGCTTCTCAGTTTTTCCATATTATTTGGTAGATATTAAATATTTGATCGTACCAAATAATTTGGTAACGACGCAAAAATATGTAGAACCAATTATTTATTATGTTACCATATTAGGAATTTTGAGATGAATTCAAATAAGCAAAAATATATAAGAAGTTTTATTTTTTAAAATCCATTTTTACACCGCCTCGCTTTGCTGTAAAACCCTGAATATTTGAGAATATTTTTAGAGTATAGACAACTTTATTCCCTACAACTTTTATTATCATTTTTTGTATTGCAAATAGCAGCAGAGCTATTATTGCACTTTGTTACACTATTGGGCCACCCTATAGGTACGTTAAAAGCTAGGCAAAAAAAGCATTTTATAATATGAACTAAATTTAGAACACTTATCTAACTCGTCTGCACAATCACAATCGTTTCAAAAAGGGTTCGATATGATTATCAAATTCAAGTTCGTTATCAGCAAAAACCTTAGACACTTACTCTCAGATAAGTTATTGACCTCCTAGACGCCTCACAATTATTTAACTTTCAAGATATTGATCTTCGAATTATTGAGAAATTATCACACCACACCGAATGTTAATTCGCCCTCTCTTCATTTATCCGATTATTAAAAGTAAGTACTTTGGCATCTTTGTGGTGCAAAAGAATTGTAATACTAATAATTTGCAAATGATTCACATCGCAATTTTTTAAGGATAAGGCCCTCTACATACATCCAGTGAGAGCATAAGGTCAGTGCAGATATTGATGCCAAATTTTGGAATGCCTATAAAGACAAAAGTACTTGGGCTTTTACCTTAACGTACTAGTTTGTCAATATCGGTAAAGCTTAATGAAAAACAAGTTTTTATTATTTAAAAATTTCGTTTTTGTTGGATTCTTAGGATTGTTGGAACCACCTCGCCTAGAACCGTTCATCGTTGGGATTCTGGATGAAAATGAGTTCGAATTTATAAATTAATAACAACATTAAATTAACAAATAAAATAATAGCTACGCAATAGAAGAATCGTTCTTATGCAAAGACGTGAACCGCGAGAGGCGCTGCTTCGTTGTGAATTTACAGCATAATTTAAATTCCAGCTGCTCATAATTTGGAAGATTTGGAAGATTATAGACTCATGATGTGCATTAAACATACTCGTACGTTATTTAATGTTTTTTACATGATGAGCAGAAGTGCTATTTAAATATTAAATGTTTTGTGAAGCTGCTATTAAAAAGAGTATTTAATATGTTTATTTATGAAATTAGATGCGAAATTATATATTTATTTATAGCTCTAAGAGCTAGAGGGCTAGCAAAGGTTTACTAATTTTTCGGGGGTTACATTACAATATTGCAAAAGCTCTACAGAAAACAAGAAAAACAGAATAAACAAATAATAAACAAACATAAATAAAAAACTTAATAATGTAATTTTAACAAGTGTGTCCATTAACATATGTATTATTGTAGAAGTACTCTTTGAGAAAGCGTTGACGAAGCTCAATTAGATCATCTGTAATCGATTTGAAAACTCCCGATTTGGCGTGTCCCCCCACAGAAAATAGTCTAGGAGCGGCAGATTAGGCGATCTAGCTGGCCACTCTGTACGACTTCATCGCTAAATCCACAAACCGGATAAGTTGCATCTAAATCATTTGTAATGTCTGAAAAATGCGATAGTGCATCACCTTGCTGGAACGTGATATATGTGTGAAATTCATGTGGATTTTGGATAACAAACAACAACGTTGTGGATTAAATAATTAATATTATCCTGTAACGTTTGAAGATATCTAAGGCCAGTTATATTTTCTTTGAAAAATGTTGAACTTAAAGTGGTTACCTAAAATCGCCGAAAATAATTTATTTATTGGTGATACTGGGTATATATGACCCTTGCAGTGGGTTTGATCTCTCCACTACCTATAATTTTTCCAGTGCGGAATAGGGTAGCTTCGTGACTAAAACAAACGCATTTCATGTAATTTGGGTTTGCTGCAGCTTACTCTACCATTACCTTTCACGCTTCCGTTTGGGGATTTTTTTTGACCGACGAACCAGAAGCAGGGCCAAGGCTTAACAACCCTTTCAGCTATTAAGCTTTTACTTCTTCACGCACTTTCGTCTATTAGATCTTGAGGCATTTTCAGAAACCGCTAAAAATTTTCACACTAGTTGCCGAAAGTATTTCCTGCAAATCTGTAAAGCGTTCATCGGAAACTTCGAACAGCAGCATGGAAATTACGGTTGCTTGAAATTATCTTCCTAAAATTTCATAGAAAAAGTGATCAATGCTTGGTATTGAAACCTATATAGTATAATACAAACAACACAGAACCCAAAACAAACGCCCGCAGGAAAATTTACATAAATCTCACCCTAAAAGCTTTATAATGCTCTGCAATGTCATAGGTCTTAGGCAGATAAATAAGCAACAATATAAATATTGAATTTTAGCTTTGAACTTGACATTTCATACGTAATTTAATGATTCTTTGCGTTGCCAAAGCATTAAAATTAATAATATGAAGCAATGTTTTAAGTTCTTGATAAATCGATTGAGTCATCTAACATGACTCAATTTGTGATAATCAAAGAGCAACACATTCTTTGACAGTATCGTATAATACGCACTTATATCTTTAACAAAAGGCTAATTTGGGCGAAATCATGAGAGTAATTTTTCATAAATCGGTTTTTATTGCATGTTTGTATGCGTTGATGTCGCGTCGAATGGGATAAGTGGCCCAAATACAGGATTTTCTCGTATCATATGGCAATTTTATATCAATTATTTCTACGTTTATGGTTATGTATTTCAAATGTTTCGTAGTTACGTCATAAAAATATAACATCCTAAAAGTTCTTATACAAATTAACAAACCCTTAAAGATATAAAGATATGAACGAAATAATTCGATTTTTCAATCCTTAGTATTCGAAAGAGTAGTCAACTCTAAAAACAAACTTGTAGAAATCTACCAGGAGCAAAGCAAAAAAAAAAATTTTTGGATTATCAAAAACAGAGGAGAGACAAATAAAATTTCTTTGTGAAATGCCAAAAAGGCCAAAATGCCAAAATATTTCAACATCTCCAGAATAAGAAAGCGATTAAAACATTGTGCAAGAAAGGCGCGGTAATCAGTAAAGTAGAAAGATGAAGGGCCGGAAGTTATGAAGAAACAAAGTAGCGATTTACAGCGAACTGTAAAAGGAGAAAAGAGAAATAAAAATATTAAAGACGGAGAATTAAAGCGGAGAAATACAAAAAGCGGTTTCAGAGATTTTCAAAATCCAGTGGACCATTTTTTAGAGCATTTGAAAATATTTACAAAAATCACTGGAAAGTTCCTTTAAGGTATAAAAATGATAACATATTAAAAAATAAGGATCAAAGTATAAAATAATATTTTCTATTATTATTAAAAATCCGGAATTATCCTCTTCGATAACCGGTGTTGACGAAAAATTAATACAGTATTTTCAAATTATTTTGCGAAAGATATCTAGTGGAAAACAAATTAGTTTAAAAATATTGGAAGAGTTGATAAAATAAACACGAAGACTGTATCTAAATCTGTATGCCTTGTATTATATTATGCCCAGTAGTGTCCACAGGTTACTTGTTCATGGCATTGAAATTATTAAGAATTTTGACCTGCCTATATATAGGACAGCTGTCAGAGGATGCTTTGGAAGCCAGGCACAGAGAAATTAGAAAAAGCAAACTCAACCACACTAAAAAATCATCGAGGATCAACACGAACAAATATTTAATGACACAACTGCGATTAAATTCGGCCCGTATTTTAACACTTTCGGACCTAACGGGACATATACGTCCCACTAAAAGTTAAAAAATACCTGGTGGTGTTTAAATAGCATCTAAATGAATGGAAGCTATGTCCCACCCGGTGCTTATGTGTTGCCAATGTTTTTCGGTTGAGCTCGCCCCGGGCCGTTTAAGTTCGATGATAATGTGAACTACACATTTGCATAAACTACTAAATAAGTGTCACCCTGTCCTAGGTTTGAGCTTGAACTTTGAAATTGTTGTATAAACATTGAGGGCAGACTATAGAAAACGCGAGCGGGCGGCGCGAGCGATTGTCAGTAGGCATTCAACGCTCAGCAGATTTTGTGATGTGAATGCGCTGGCGAATCTTCAGTTCGTCAGACTTTGTGTCTCACCTAAACCTAATCTCCTTACCTGAGTTGTCTTGCTCGAGCACAATGCTCGCGGACTCAAATTCCTCTACGTGAGTTGCCTTGCTCGAGCACATTGCTCGCGGACTCAGGGGTTGCCTACCCTCAGTATTACAATCTGAATCCACAGGAGATTTATTAAAAGACAATTTTCAAAGCAAAAATTAGTAAATTGAAGTGCTAACTATAAGTGAAACTTTAAGTGAAAAAACTAACTATAAATGAAACACAACACAGACTCTTAAGAAAAACTATATTTATAAAACAATGAACAAATACTTATACCTCAATCGAGAAAGCAGTGGCGTGCAAACCAGCCCCTGCAGACCCTGCAGTGCGGGAGGACCCCGGAGTATAGAGGGACCCCGCAGGGGCCCCTTCCTATATTTGTCTTAAATAACTTTGTCTTAAATAACCAAATTTTGTATTGAATTAACATTTATTAGAACTTTTATATATTTTAATTGTTATGTTTAAATTAACTTTTGTATAAAGTTAATTTAATTTTTGGCATGATAGCTTATAACACATGTTTTAGGTGCATTTAAATAATTATCTATCTAAGTGCGAATTAGCTTAATTTTTAAACTTATCTTTATCGAGTATTCTCGTTATCGCACGAAACCCGGACAACGCCAACGCCGGTAACCGCGCCCGCGGGCAACTGTTGAAGTTGAAATGCAATAAATTTAAATATACAATTTCAGGGAATCACCTGTCGTCACCTGATTATATTCCGATTCGTCTCAAATGGGTTGTTGTTTGATTTGACTGTTTATTTTTGGTGGCTCGTATAGAAATACCGTATTTCTCATTTTCTGGACTGATATAAGCGCTTATTTGGAGTTTATTGAATTTAGAGTAGTTATTTTTGAAAGTTTTCTTGAAATTATCAATAACGAGCAGTTTTCGAAAGTATGCAAGTGGTGCAAATAAAAGGAAAGTGGCTGAAAAAAGGGAAGTCGAAAAAAAGAAGATTCCGAAAATCGATTACCAACGAAACCAAAAGAAACCCGCTACTTTAAAAATCAAAAGCCCGTCTACAAGTTCTACAATACGGCCATAGAAGAAACAAAGGAGTGTGACTCTATTAGCGCTTCGAAAGACGTTGTTCATGACTCCTAAATTAAAGGTAATGCTGGCTTTTTGGTGACAAATCTAATTCTTCATTTAGTGCGGCTTGGACTGCAGGGACTCTTAGTGATTGGAAAGGACTCTCAAAAAAAATATCTGCACATGAGAAAACAAGTATTCATTTGGAAGCATGTTTAGTATATTCAACATGGAAGGATAACAAAACCATTGATTCCTTCCTGAAAAATGAAGAGGCTCATTGACATCACAAGAACTATGGCAATTTGTAACTTACCGTTTCGTGGACATCGAGAATGATCGAGATACTATTTCTGATTATGAATATAAGTTGGAGCCAGATTCTTCAGAAGGAGTATTTCTGAATATTGTAAAACTTTTAGCAAGATATGATCCGGTTCTTGAGATGCACTTTAATAATATGCAAAAGATTCGGTATTATTACCTAAGTAATAGGTTACAAAATAAATTTATTGCCCTTATTTCTGATACAATTCAGAAAACTGTAGTTGAAGATATCAAAAAGAGCCCGATTGTTTTCTCATTCTTGGTATACTAGCCAAGATATTAGTAAGAAAAATCAGGTAAGTGTTGTGATACGGTCCATCAATACCAAGGGTACTAAGAAGTACAATGTGGCAGACTCTTTCTTAGGATTTTTCGAAATTATGGGACAAAGGACAAATCGGCATTTTACGCATCTCTGGATATAATATTAGTACAATTTGAAAAGAGATACGAGGTATTCGAAAATATTCATTAAAATTTTGAAATTTTAGAACCACAAATATTACTTCAAGCTGAAGAATGTGAAATTATAACTAAAGCTAAAAAATTAACCGACAAATATTCTGACGATTTAACACCGAATTTAGCTAGTGAACTAATACAAACAGAAAACTTACTTGAAAATCAATTACAAGAAATGCGTAGTATTAGAGAATTTGCAGACTTCATCTGACTTGTGTACAGGATTTCAATTATTTTTAGTTCTCCCAGTTACATCAGCCTAATCTGAGAGGACTTTCTCAAAGTTTAAATTAATAAAAAAAACTTTGTTAGATCAACGATGGCTCAAATCCGTCTTAGCTTCTTGGCAATCATGTGTGTAGAACACGAAAGAGTAAAACATGTAGATTGGACGCAGTAGTAGATAAATTCTTGTCTACACGTTGTAAACGTAGAACGTAGAAGTTGTAGGTAGATTAAATCCATGAATATTACTAAATTCCTTTTTTTTGCGTCTACATCTATGATTTTTATGTATTTTGTTTAAAGAAAATTTTTATTTTTTATATATTAAGAAATACAAATATGTTTCAAAGAAACATTTGTTTTTTCCCTACCCCAATCTACCCCGAAAAAAAATCGGGGGGGGGGGGAGGGTGGTGGGTTTGGCCACAAAATTTTGCACGCCACGGCAAGAAAGCATGCGCACCTTTGTACTTAAGTATAATATCAACATTTCTGACCGATAGCCATTGATGGGGAGTGGATGTTGCTTCTCACTCCAACACAAAGGTGGACATAACACTTGGGTTATGTCGTAGAACCGAGTAACTGGTGCTGGTTAAATGTTTGAAGGACCACAGCCATAGGCTGAATTTATTGTATCAGGAAAAGTTACATTAACCCACATTAAACAGAAAAGTCCAAATTTGATTAATTTTAATGTTATTAATAAAACCGAAAAGTCTATGTATGTACGAAGGAAAATCAAAATATTGGTATGAACTAGTCAAATATTTGTACTTAAGTCTACTGTTCGGCCGACACACTTAGTGTCAAATATCCACATCAATGCGTTAAAAACTAAGTTAAAAACAACCTTAAATTAATCACTAATCAGTCTGATCACTACGCGTTTCTCTTCTCACTTCTTACTAACTATAACAACCACCTAGAGAACTGCTTGTAAGTGGTCAAATACACTTTGACTTCCAAAACTTCTTCCAACTTTCGCGATAACATTTAATGAAAAACAGAGCAATTCTAAAAGGGCAGAGAGTAATATGACACTCGAACAACTGAGTAATTTAGGGCTTCACTTTCAACTTTCGCGATAACATTTAAGTAAAAACAGAGCAATAGAAAAAGGGCAGAGAGAACTTCAATAAAGTAATTTAGGGCTTCAGAGATGCAACTTTAGAGCGTAATGTCAGAGCAGAGCAACAAAAGGCTCAAAGGCCATTTTGTTATTATCGCATTATTAAAAAAAGGGCAGAGCAACTACAGGCTCGAAAGCCCGTAGACTTTAAGTGACTTCTACCAACTTCTGACTAACTTTAAATTTTTGTTCTTTTTCTCTTCCCATGCACTTCTTTCGAATCCATAAAGGGCCATTAACACATCAGCACATAGAGATTAGAAATTGCAATTAACCAGAAACAGACTGAAATTCGAGCACGGTCAAAACGACCTGTCAGGCTCCAGATAAGCGTTAATAAATAAGAGTTTTTATAGCTTTCATAATACTCGAGAATGTTTTTAAGGGCAAAATAATATTAATATTTTCAAAGAGCATTAATAAATAAAATTGGTGTGACTTTTCACAACAGCCATTGTTAATTTTTTCTCGTTAAATTTGACCATTATATAATACAAAATAATCACCCATAATTCTCAAAGGGACTTAGTCTTTAATTCCAAAGGGGGACAAAGAACACAAAGTCACAGTCAATGTATATGTATATTGGGTGGTTACACGTGTTTCGCCTTACGGCATCATCAGACCTAAATAAAATGATAACATAGAACCACGGAAAAATTAAAACTAATGAAAAAACATACCTTACTTATGTAAACAACAACCACAACGCTCACAAGTTAAAATAATAACATAGTGTTGTTAGTTGTAAATGAAACACCAACAAATATTCGGTCCTGTGTCTCGGAATAGTTAAAGTATTTCGCCGTAGATTTAAATGGTGTACGAAATTTAATTTTATTATACAAATATGGAAAACATTTAAATTTTAGTATTTTATAATATATACATGAGGCATGTAATTTTCGTCTATTAAACATATTCAGCCATAAAATTTCTTTAAGTCTATAGGATGCTCTATTCCTTTTCCGGATACCAAGTAAAAATCGAATACAACAGTTTTGCATTTTTTGTATTCTTCATGCCCATAATCGTGTCACAATGATTAAAATGTGACAGAATTAGTGAATCGCACAATTCGGTCAAGATATTGCCTATGAGGGTATATTGATTTTAAAGGGGAATATGCCTTTCCAAGTACACGAGAAGCATGATGTTTAAAGCGAAGCTGTGAATCTAAAATAAGCCCTAAACTTTTTGCATTTTCGACTATTGAGAGACGTTGGCTCCCAACTCTTATGTCAACAAATTGCTTAATGTGGTCCAAAACAGCTTTGCTACCAAAAAGAAGAACAACGGATTTAGCCGGGTTAAGTTTTAACATATGGTTTGAAGACCTCTTTAACAATACATTCAAGTCAGAATTAATTTTAATGTTTGCGTCTATGTAATCTGAGGGTGCAAACGAGTACTATAATAGAGTGTCATCAGCATATAAGTGGTAGCTGCAAAAATTTAACCCTTCATGAAAGTACTAGTATATATATATATATATATATATATGCTAAATAAAAGAGGACCTAATATGCTACCTTGAGGCACCCCTGTGGCAACGTCCAGAGAGTCTGATATAGCATCACCAATCTTTACACGCTGCGGCCGATCAGTTAGGAAAGACTTTATTATGTTTGACGCATTATTTGAAAACTCGATGTAATGCAACATGGCGATTAGAAATCAAAAGCTTTCGTAAAATCTAAAAGAATTAGAGCGGTAATCTTATTATTATCTCGAGCTTGAAGAATGTCATCCGTCACATCAGTCATCGCCGTCGCACAGCTATACCCTGAGAAAACCCAGATTGTTTTAAGGGTAATGTATTATAGGTGTTAATATGTGTATGTAAGCATTTTCTAACGCATCGACACCTGATAGGAAAATTTATCGCTTGTCTGTCGCCATCCAGGCGGGTAAAACCAATAAGTGTTTCAGTTTTAAGGGTTGAAAGTGAAAGTAACTATTTGTTATTCTTTTCATAAGATTATGTGAAGCTTATATTGTACCAGATTAGGTCACATGTTTTATTCTTATGTTTACAGGATAGAAAATGTATAGCTTTTAGAGTAGGTAGAAAGAGGACCTTTTTAAGAAGGGACACTTGTTTTTTGGCCGGCGGATTGAGCGCCGCCACGCCATTTATTTGTATTCACGTATTTAATAAATTATTGTTTTGATTGGAAAATAGAAAGTTCTTTTGGCTCACTAACTTTTGGAAGCGGTATAACTACCGCTTCTTTCCAAATTTTAGGAAAGTATCCCTGTAAAATGCATTCATTAATTATGTGTCTATAATATAAGGGCAGCATAAGAAAAGTATCGTTATATTAATGCGGTCTGAACCAACAGCCGTACTTTTAATTTTCTTTATTATTTGAAATGTATCGTTTGTTAAAATATTAAACGATAACAACGAATCTATATTATTTTTATTACAGTTAGAATAAAAATGTATGAGCTCATTGTTTTGGGAAATATTTGATTTAGTTGAATTTATAAAAAATGAATTAAATTTATTTACATCCTTAAACATATAAGGGATTTCTCTGATGTTTGATAGTCTTAACCTATTTAGTTCCCGCCATTTTTCCTTGACAGAGCTGGTAGATAATTTGTGTCTGTAGTAAGCTTTTTTTCCATTCTGTTCGATGAATTGGTTAGGTTTCTTAATTGTTTGTAATAATTCCATTTGCTAGGCGATTTACTGGTTTTAAAACCTTTAAGGGCTTTATCTCTGAAAATTTGCATCCGCTTGACATATTCAGTAATCCAGGGTTGAAAAGGTTTCTTACGCTGAGTGAAGTATTTAATGGGGGCATGATATTCAAACAGATTTAATATATTAGTATTTAAATATTCTATTTTTTCTTCAATATTTGGTGTTTTATAAATTGTATTAATTCAAGGTTTCTTCGAAATGAGTTAAAATCAATATTCTTCGACGCTCTATAGGCTATTTTACTAGATACTCTAGGAACAGAAGTATGTTTTATCTGGCAAAAAAACGAAAAATTATCTGAGAAATGATAATCAACAACCCCCTTGTTTATTACTTGATTTGAATTTGTGAATATTAAATCTATTAAAGAATAACTCATATCAGTCATTCTGGTTGGATCTGTGATTAATTGCTCCAAATTAAAAGGTTCTACGGTTGATAACAGACGATTTGTTAAAGAATCTTCACAGTTTAAAACATCTATATTAAAGTCACTAAGACAAAATATATCATCATAAGCAGAGAAAATATTAGCCATAGTATCTTTAAATGTATTTATAAAAGAATTGCTGTCAGAGTTGGGTGGTCTGTAGAGAACACCCACAACAAACACATGCCTCTTCACAGGGACGGCTGGTACATAAGAACTGCAGAGCTGCAGAACCACCAAAATTTTGAAGAAGCTACTTGACTAATTTCTTATCCTTACACTAAATAATTAACGATTCATCAAAATAATAATGTAAACTTAAAACAACCAATTTTCGGCCGGGAATGCTATTATATATGCTACCTCCGCTAATATATGCTGCGAACACGCCGCCGATGCCGTCCGGTGTATACTCTAGACGGACTACAGTTCACCAGTAAATTTAATAAAATTTCCTCTCGACGATATGTGAATGTCCTTATCTGGACTGCTATTATTCGTGCACAGCTATTCTTCTCAACCTAAAGAATGATACAGCTGTTAATTCGCAGAAACGAGCTATTTAATTTTAATAGAGAAAAATTCCCAATTATTTAGCTGCATTCGTGACAGTACTTGCCGGTTTTTACAAATATAATCTCGCGCGCGTTTTATATAGCTAATTTGAAGAGACATTTATTAAGTAATTGAAGCGTCTAGGTTGTTGTAGTTGTATCGTTTTTGTTTCTTGTTATTGTTAGTAGGTTGCTGTGTTGTATAGACTGTGGACTTTGACTCAAATGGATGTAGTGCATAATTTAGTGAACGTTAAAAGATTGTTTAAATACACTTAGGAGGAAAAACTTGAATTGAAAAATAGAGGTAGGCCATTACCAGATATTTCTATTGACATAGGCGGTGTTAGCAGAGGAAAACCTTACACACGTCACTTTAATTTCACATTTTCGAAATGACTGGATTTGAGGATGCTATAAAAAATGCCCCTTTTTTGCTTTCCATGTGTAGTTTTCAGAGGTGATCAAACATGGTCGGAGACAGGTGTAAGAGACTTGATACATTTAACGGAAAAAATAAAGAAACATGAAAATTCGAAAAATCATATTCAAAATGCTATGGAATGTGCTTTATTAGGTACAGTTAACCAGACCCGGGGGTGAGGTGGCGAGGCAGCCGCCTCGGGAGGCCGATTTTTAGGGGCGGCCGTTTTTATTTTTTCTATAAAGTTTTAATGTGTTTGTCTGCAACACGGTAAACACTCTCGCAATGAATACCTATACATATTTAATTTTTTTACTGAAATGTTTAATCTAAAAACCCGTACGAAAATCAAAATTAGGTAAATTATTTACAAATTTAATGCCGCCCGCGGCGTTCTTTTAACACAGCACAAAATAATTTTCTAATTAACCTAAGTCTTAAACCTAATAAGGTTGGCTTAAGTTTAAATAAGTGAGGACATAAAAAGTATAATGTATTATTTCATAGTTAACTCGCTAGTTAATATGTGAATTTATAAATATTATTAAAATTTTCCTAGTTTCATTCGGTACCTTTTTATGCAAATAAATAGTATCGTTATTTGGTATTCAGCTAAAATAGTAGAAGCAAGTGAGGTAAGACGCCGAGGCGCCTCATTCCCTACTTGGATAATTAAATATTTAAATTAGTTTTTGACAAGGATTTTGTTGATCGTATCAAAAAAAGGGAAAATGTATGTAACGAAACCTATTTTTTTAATGAAATATTTTTGCTGGGCAAATTTCTAATTAATCATTTTACGCCGTTTGACCTTGAAAAATCTAAAAATTTTCGCCTGCGACGCATATTTGCACCTCCGGCGCCCTTTTCCAAGTATATACAAGTGTTTCGATATTGCCTCCCCTGAGCAGCACTGCCTCTTTAACAGGTCACGAGCCGCCACTGCCTCTTCATAATAACTTTTATCCACAAGCTTTCCAAATACGCATGGTGTTCGGAAAGGATCAGTTCGTACTTTAAATTATTCTTAATATACAATGCAACTCCTCCGCCACGCCGATCATGCCGGTGATTTCTCACTAAAGCATAATTTTGCAAACCGATTACTTCACTGGAGATGTTTGAATGTAACCAACTTCAACAAAGTTCCTATCCAACAAATAATCTCTAAATTCGCTAAAGTGTGGAACAAGAGACCGAACATTAATGTGTGTTAATTAAATGTCATTGAAAGAGAAAACAAAATCAGTAGAACTAGATAAAAGGATAAAATGAAAGCAGATAAGAAAGGTAAAGGGAAAAAACAAAATAGTAGCTAATAAATCGAGAGCAGACAGTAAAGAAAAACTAAGTACTAATGAGAGCAACCTAAAAGTAAAAAAATTAATGAAATCCATATAAATTTCCGCTGCCCCCTGCGTAAAACTCTCAATAATGATAATATGTACACATACACATATACACATACAAAATATGCAATGCCCAATTAAATAAACCAAACCATAACAATGATGTTTCTGATATACGATATAGATATCCAATCAATATTCTCATTAACAACATATTACCAGTGCAACCGATTTAGGCAACAAACAATAATGATGCCCTGGACAAAGTAAGGTATCCATAACTAACCCAAACATAAATTATATAAATATAAAAACATAAAAACCATGCTTTGAATATTACTTTGATTAACACTAGTATAATGATTTATAAATAGACCATAGGCTTCTTTCTAAATTAAACCGAGTAACTTATGAATGTTTAGAGAAAATGGGAGAGCAATAAACACGAAAATGCTGAAATTATGGTTTAATGTTAGCTTGCGGAAGTTACTAAGTTTTGTATACTTTTAGTTATGCAACTTCGCCTTTCTTACTTGTAGAATGTGTCAACGACTTACCGAGAAAGAAATGCAAGAACTCATGGACAATTTACCAGACATCGAGTCAGAAGTTGATCCCATTCCACGACAGTGTTATGAACCGACGGGGAAATGATAAAATTAGACCGTGGTGATGATCATCAATATGAAGACCAATCCGATCATGAGTCAGACGAGTCAGAAGTAACTCATCAAAGTCACACAAGTTACAGTGGATACTAATACTGATACTGACTGAAAACAAATTGATGACAACTTTTGTCCAAGAAAAACCATTTCAATATTCAAAGAACTTCGGTTACTCATTCTAGTTCGAAGCTAGATGCATTTTTCCGAGTTTTTCCTAAAAGTCTGTTCATGTATAATACACAGAATACTAATAGAAAATTACAGATTCTCACGAAAGCCAACAAAAAATGTCATTACCTATGAGATGACTGACTCTGGCGAAATTATGATCCAAAAAAAAATTCAGTCAGCAAGAAGCTCGAGCACCTTCCAGTCCATAGATGAATCGATGACGAAGTTCAAGGGAAGATCGGCATTGAAACCCTCTCAAATCCATCAAGCGGTTATGTTTACACCATGGACATTTATTCAGGAAAGGATCTCGATGCACCCAATCAAGAATCATTAGAAGAAAGTGTAGTTATAAAGTTACTGCAGCACATTCCACACGATGAAGAAATTGCGATATGTTTTGATCGATTTTCCACGTCGGTAAATCTAATTCATATATTGCCATTGGCTGCGGTTGGAACCGTCATGAGAAATCGCAAAAATGTTCCAAAGTTCACTGGTAAAGTTGTTGTGAACATGCATAGTTCTACTTGTTGTATTTGGCAAGACACTTAAGAAGTGATGGTGATTGGTGAAGTACAAAGAGAATTAAAGATTGGCGAAACGAAGTTTCTGCCTTGTCCTGCAGCTATAAGTTTCTACAGCCAGTGAGGTGTTGATCTCACAGGTCAGCTGCCAACTTTATAGGAACACGACCAAAAACCTTCAAAATGGTGGCGCAATGTATTTCACAAGCTACTAATGATCGCTGCAGTAAACGCATCAATAATATACAGCGCCGTGCCTCATAAGAAAGAGTCATTCAAAAGTTTCTTAGTGGGCCTGGCTGAAGAACTTGTCAGCTGTGGAAGAAAAGCTGCCAAAATCAGAAGACGATGATGCACTGGTCGACCTCCTACATTTTCCAAAAACCTTTTGAACGTCGGAGAGCATTTGCCAATTGAAGGTGCAAGTTGCAGGAGATGTGTTAGATATATATATTATGTTTGTGATGTAATGTCGCTCTGTGTAAAAATTGTTTTGCGTCGTTCCACACGTAAAATGTGAATCTTAGAATGTATATTTTTTATTTTTCGAATAAAGTTGTTCCTATATAAAATCTGTGGAATAATGCCTGTTGGGACACATACTACCACGAAATAATCCTGTTGAGATATATGCTCGGATATATGTCCCATCGCTCTATTTTGAAAACCGATTTTTGAAAAATTCTCAAATCAAAATAAATTTGCATTTGAAGAAACTGAATCCAAACTAGAAGAGAAATTCGTTGAAAACTTTGTTCTACAACAGTTAATTCGATAGGGTTAAGACGAATTACTTGCAAATCTGCAGATTTAGAATTAGTGACGAAGATTCCAGTTCATCATCTAGAACGCAAGATTTTTTACAAAATGTAAAACTATCACTTTCTGCATCGGACGCAAGTGACGGATCTGACTAATTCTGACCTTTGGAAGTTAATTTTTTCAGTAAATTGTATTTTTCTCTTCGTTTTAAAAAAATAGTTAAATTTTTATTATACCCACATAATGAAATTAATTTAATTAAAATATTAAACAAAGTATATAGTTTTTGTAATACCCTGTATAAAATTGGTTACGTTCATATCAAAGCATTTTTAGTTAGTTCGTAAAAGAAGTCCCCACTCCCCATCTTATCTCCCTGGATTCCAATATACATTCCGACATGGCCAACTAGGTCCACAATTTTGTTCTGTGAAAGATTCGTTGAAATCCATTAACCCAGATATGCCTACTGTCCTTAAAAAAGGACACTTGTTACAGATTTCTTTATCCACCGTTGTTACCATTTAGATCGAATTCTTGACAGATGGCGCTCTAGACGAACAATCTGAAATACTTGCTTGACACGTTTATGAAGTATTTGCAGTGTTTACGATCGGTTTCAGGAGTATTGATTGAATTTCGAAAGCCTCACAATAAAATATGGCGTATCCAGTTGATCTTCGATCCGTTGGCTAAGTTTTGTTATTGCATTTTTGTTTAGTATTGAATGTAATTGCAAAAATATACATCATGTAGGATCAAACAAACACATTTTAGAAAAATCCAATATAATTATTCGATAACTGCTTAGAAAACCCATATAAAAGTGGGCTGTCCTTTTTTAAGGACGCTAGGCATATACGGCGTCATTGCAATTATTTTTTTCTTTATAGTCGTCTCACTCTGAATGAACTCCTTCTTAGTTTAGTTCTTCTCTTATATGCACTTCAAAACAGACACATTCGTGGAACTGGGACAATAAGAGAAAACAGGATGTCAAAATGTCCTATTTTATCTAAAAGTGAGATGAAAAAGAAAAACCGAGATGACCGCGATTATCGCTCGTGTGACAATAAAGTAGTAATTGTTAAATGGCAGGACAATAATACTGTAAATGTTGCCTCAAACAATTTACCGGTAAAGCCATTCCATCAAGTAACAAGATATTCACAAGAGGAGAAAAAACGAATAACTGTAAATCAGCCTCATAATATATTTTTGTATAACAGCTTTATGGGAGGCGTGGATCGGTGCGACCAAAATATTAGTTTGTACCGAACTTCCATCCGAGGGAAAAAATGGTATTTTTGTTTGATTGCTTATTGTTTGGATATTGCGGAACAAAATGCTTGGCAGCTACATCGGATGCAAAATGCTAACGGTCCAGGAATATTAGACCATCTAATGTTTCGTAGACAGGTAGCATTGAGTCTACTGGAATCTAACAAAAACAGCAAAAAAAGAGGCAGGCCTTCTTCTCTCGAAAATGTCGAAACACGTTTAGATAACCAAGAATATTATCTTGTCAAACAGGACAAGCAAACTCGTTGTCGCATATGCCATAAAAAAGTTCAAAAAACATGTTTCAAGTGTATAATGTGGCCTTACACATGGAATGTTTTCAAAGTTATCATAGCAATACTTAATTATTTAAGAATTTTATGTTTTATACTTGTATTTAGTTATAATAGTTTTGAATAAACTATTTTTCTAGAACGCCTTTTTTTCTGCAATTATTTTTAGATATTATGGGTATTTTCCTACTGTCCTTTTTTAAGGACACCTTCAAAAGTCAATAACAATCTAAAATAAATGAATTTCAGATATTTTTACAATAACTTTCTACCATTCCTTTAAAAAATATATAGTTATTACCAAAAATAAAATAAAAAAATAATTCAGGCATATCTGGGTTAAGCTGTTTCGAAGATATTATTTTTGGCGCAAATTCCTATATGCTCAGATCACTGTGAAGCGTGGTAGAGTTCTTAAAATATTTTTCTTCATTTTGGGCATGACTTGGGTTTTGTTTGGTTGCGCCCCTGGAGCGAGGAGCGAGCCCTTTTTTCCCTTGCCTTGTTACGCCACTGGAATATTTATAAAAATAACACATATTTTTAACAAAATTCGTCTTTTCAAACCGAATTTTCCATTTGTATACACTTTTTTACCCCACCCAGCGCCCCTATTTGTTCCACTATCCCGCAAAACAGTTGATTACTATTGGGTTACCGCCAATAAAAAAACGTCTAAAAATTACGTAAAAACACTCAATTTGTGGACAAAACGACAAAATCGCTGGCCTTACACGTCAACTAAAAAATGACCATAATTTTAAGTGCAAAATTGAAGAAGTGACTGGCCTGGCCTGACAGATCTTTACCCAAGCACCATTTCCAAATAAAAAATTGAGTGGTGCCTGAGTGATCGTGCCCATTAGCCATCCATTGTGCAAACGTAATGGATTGTTTTACGTATGTTCCAAGTGTTCACTCCAAGTTAATTGGATTCATCAATCAATATCCTATTTCGTACTCTCTACGCATATCAATTTTCTTTATAATAAGCGAACAATTAGTCCTCCAGATAGCAAATTCTGTGAATATACCCGCCTGTGAACATTATACAATATACAGCATAGCATACATCACGACCGGCTGACTGCTACTACACACAGTTCACGCTTAGCGCTTACGCGAATACGTTGGGAAGGACGGGGAAAACAAAAATAAATCACCTTCCAGCTAATAAATAAACAGCAAGTTTTGGATTTATTTTTAAACTTTGCGCAAACACTTTGCCGGCCTTAAATTTTCCGCAAATATTTTTAATCTGTAAACATGTCCGATATTTTGGTGGAAACTGAGCAGGGAAAACTGAGAGGAGCAACCGGCCAGAATTATCATGGAGGGAAGTTTTATAAGTTTTTAGGGATCCCTTATGCCAAAGCGCCCGTTGGAGACTTACGATTTAAGGTGAGCTTTAAGACTAAAATTTCATATTTATATTTAACACCCAAGATGTTTGTTTAATTAAACCATTTGAGCGAAAAGTCACCCTAAATTCATTTAATATTAAGTTCATAAAATACGTTATTTGAAAAATAATGAGTTTAAATTTACATTATTTTTTCTAGACATTTTTTGAAGCCGTCTTTTCGATATATAATCAGAAATGTACTTAAAAATCCTAATGCGCAAAAAATAAATTTAGATAACAGTTTTTGTGATTGATTACCTCCGCAAACCTAAAAAGATAATATTATACTTCAAGATGAAATATTTTAAATAAGTTGTTTGTTTCGGTGCTTGATATTTGCAAAGGCTGTTAAATCAATAGACTTAGAAAAGGAAAATGGAAATTAAATGAGGTGCGTGACATCAGAAAATTAGCAATTATAAGTTCTACCGAAATCTTTGTTTTTGTCATTTAAAATTCTTAATCTCTTAATAATTACGTAGACCGACAAGTTTATTTATGTAATATTTAATTGATAGTATATTAAACTAAAATTACACTCGGCAATTTAAAATAACAATAACAATAGAAAACTAACTTCCTTCGATTTTCGGTTCAAGGTTTAATGGGTAAAGTTGTGTTTCAATCAATAGAGCTGTAGGTATAGTATAACAAGGTGACTCGTTTTTCAACCTAATACAAACATTCAGGTAAACAAACCTGAAATTTTACATGCAAAAGACGTTAGTGGGCTTAACATATTTTTGTTTTATCTCTTTGGCAGAATATAAATGAGCACCCTGTCCTGTAAATTTTATGTAGAATTTTTTTGAATATTAGGAATTTGGCAATTCTTGAAATGGTAAAATGTTCCTTATTTTTGACTAACTACGAAGGCACTTATGTTCAATCATTTGCAGTGTCAGTAGTCGGTACTTATTTATAGTTATCCTAGATTGCTGAAACGAAGTGAAGGGTGGCTCACTAGCCAAACTTTGTACAGGGTGGTCCCTTTATTATGAGACGACACCTTAGCTCAGAATGTACGGAGTGTACCAAAAAAAGTTTAATACAAAAGTTGTTTGGATTTACTTAAGTTTTTAAAATATTATACTTTTATGTATTGTCGTGGACAAGTATCAACGTCCTTATTTTAAATAGAATACCCTGTATATTAAGGCATTTTTTAACTCCTCAGAAGATTTTAGATATATTTTGTATAGAATATCCTATATCTAAGTCTAACCGTTTTTGACATATATTGACTTTTATGTCAAAAATGACGTTTACAGGTCTAAATATAACTATCAATTTCTCCTATTGAAAGCCTTTATTATTTAATTGGAATTAGTGTCCTTGTAGAAGGGGATCTACTTTAGTAGTCTGTGTTGGCATTTTTATAATAAATAAATACAGGGTGACAAAAACTAATATTAAAAATTTAAGTGAAAAAATCGTCATTTTTTTATTTTATCTTATTTAGCATTAAAAATAAGGGCGACTTTGTATAAGGTTGTATATTCGAAAAACTTTTAGTTTTTGAAATATTGGCAATATTTATTCTATTATTTACGTGCGTTTAAGTTATTATATTTTTGATTTATATTAGTATTTAATCTCAAATTTTTTGAACTTTGGGAACAGCCGTTGTTAGAATTTTAGTGTGCCGTACACTGTGTGCTCTGTTTGTTTTGTTCTCTGTATTGATAATCAGCAAATCATATTTTCTGTTAAAGGAAAAAAACGGTAATAATAAGTACTATTAACCAAAGTTTGGGTCGGGTGTGGCCCCCACAAATTTTCCAGGTGAGACCCATAAATTGCTCACAAGGGGCCCCACGACCTTTTGATTTTTTAACGACTTTTGGGTGAAAATTGGGTGTGGCACTCCAAAAATTCCAAAAACTCGACGATATTACTTATGGCTTTATGGTTTCTTGTATATACTCTTTTGCCTCTAAACATTTCTGGCCAGCCTACAATAATATACAATGAAACTTTAAGAAATCATTTCTATATTATCAGAAGAAAAAAAGGAAAAACTACAATAGTGCCCATGTTGTTCAAGAATTTCGTCGCGATACTACTATGGATTTCGAGAAGTCCATTTGGATTTCGAATAGGATTTCGGGATTTCGAAAGAATTTCGGATGTGATTTCGGGATTTCGAGACGATTTCCGATGGATTTAAGGATTTTGGAAGGATTTCGAAAGGATTTCGCGGGATTTCGGAAGAAAACGTAGAGCGATTTCGGGAGTGAGCTGAATCCCCTCAAAACTAAGTTCGCAAATAAATATGAAATAATCTATTTGTTTAAGTATAATATCAGTTCATAGTAGGACAAGACGTTAGGAAAATATAGTTAATTTTGATTTATATCTTTTACAAATTATGTTTGGCCAATTCCTTTAATATGGGTTTTTAAAGCTATTGTCGCATCCAAAATAGCTACCCATAGACCAGCATTCTTTCCTGCAGGAATGCAGAATCTTGCGGTAAAGAACGCCAGTTAATGAGTAATAAGATGATAGATCCGCATACCATGTTTCTTGTCACGATATACCGACGTTCAAGCCCGACGAGATTGATACCCATACACCAGCGTTCTTTCCCATGGGAATGTCGAATCTCGCAGGAAAAAACGCCAGTTAATGAGTAATAATTCAGAGGAACAGTGTCCTTTCACAGGCGCTTTGAATAGAAATAACCGGAGAATATGATTTTTACGTTAGTGGCCTCTAAGCAGATTATTTTTCCCGCAAAATATGAGACGACTGAATGAGGGGAAAAATTGAACGCTGGTGTATGGGTAGCTAATGTCACTAAAAGGCATGGCAAGGTTCCATATCAATTTTGCTGTGAAATGACATATGAAGTGATTATGTACATACAAATGAAAATCTCATATTGTTTCTCGTAATATGGTCTAACTATTCCAACTTTCGGATGTTGATCTTTATCTTATGAATGGATTGACCGATGACGTGGTTTATCCAAGCTCAGGATATTTTTAAAATTAATCTGCATAGCAACATTTCGTAAGATTCGAGTTTTTACAACAGGGCCACCCTATAACATCTCAAGAGTATAAGCTTTGTCTGCAAAGTTACTTGCCACGCTATTCTTCTTCTTCACCTAAAAGGTATGTTGTAATATCTCATTTCGCTGGCCGATTCTCACAAT
>MU182936.1:194992-229952 GCA_016904865.1 Pissodes strobi
TATTCCCTCAAAAGATATGTTGTAATATCTCATACCGCTGGCCGATTCTCACATATGTCAAGTATTTCGGCTTTTGGATTTCAATCTTTATCTCAAGAATGGATTGACCGGTGACTTGGTTTGTCCAGGTCCATGGTATTTTTAGAATACATCTACATAGCAACATTTCTTAAGCTTCGAGCTCTCACAACAGGGCCACCCAAAAGGCATAACAATGTTTGTATGCAAAATGATTCCTGAGGTTTAGTTATTTTCAGAAATGCTGCTCTAGATTTTGCTATTCCAGATTTCATCTCCATTGAATGGTTTGATTTGTCATCAGTTGTTCTTTTCACGCATATATAGTGTATAGTTTGTGGGTTGACCAGGATCGCATGTTTCTTGCTAGCAATCATGGCAATTCACACTTTGTCATTCGCAGCTTTTTAGCCACGATATGCTTCTTCTTTCCGATTCTCAATTTTCGTCTGCTGTCCGTTTCTCATAATATATCCTAAATATTCCAGCTTACGGATTTTGAACTTTATCTCAAGGATACATTGACCGGTGACGTGGTATGTCTAGGTCCAGGGTATGCATGGAGACATTTCTTAAGCTTCCAGTTTTTACAACAGAGCCATCCGAAAGACAATATATTATTTGTCTGCCAAGTTGTCTACATGATTTGGCTGTCTTTAGAAGTGCTGTTTTGGGTTTTTATATTAGAGATTTCATCTCCACTGGTCTTATTATGCACTTCTTTTGCTAGTTGGTTTTCCATTTACTGTGAGTTGACCAGGATGGATGGAGGTGTTTATCCTAGTATATTTGAGGCTTTTCAAAACTATTTGCGAACATCACTGTCTCACCGTCGAAGTCTTCTAATGCCTCTAATCTCAAAATCTTCTGAATGTTCTCCTTCAATGTTGTTTTGCCAATAATTACTTTCCTTTTTTTGATAATCAATAAAACATAAAAAAGCGTTCCTTGTTGTCATCTCGTTAAAGATGCCAAACTGCGTCCTATTAATACGTTCAGTCTATTACCTACAAGAAAGCTTTCAAAAGGTGATTCATGTGCAATCATGCAAAAATCACCTCAAGGCAGTTATTTAAAGGTAGATTTCAGGCACATAGTTAGTACCTTTTTAAAGGAGTATGTATATTTTAATAAATAGGACATCTGTTAGTCAAAGAATACATGATGCGCCAAACAACCTATAAAATGTAGCTCCAGGAGCTTTGCCGCCTTTAAGTTTGATATTGTTTTCAATTTATATATACTATTTTACTGTCAATATAAGCGAGGGTGTGCATCTAATAACTGGTTCGATGTTTTTGTATATTTAAATGCAAAGGATATCTCGTTTTAAAAAAATAAGACTTGGCCATGTTCGAAATTTGCAAAACGAATTTTGCTTTATTTATTAAATTTGCATCCGTATAATTGATAAACAGGGTAACCGACTGATTGTATTGTTCAAGTCTATTTTAGTCGAGTGCGTTTTAAAACATTCTTATTTACTACATAATAAGTGTGTGTTCGTCATATCCTTGTAGTTCTGAAATACCCACGAAATCAACTTCTATTATTGTTCGGTAAAATTACTTAATTTGTCAACGTTCTTTGTAGTTAACAATCATAGTTTCTTCGTCACAAACCTTATTTGCGATTGTTAGATTATTTTTAAATTAGTCATATCAATCACGTCATGTCATTTTTGCATTTCATGACTTATCTACAACAGTTTTTTTTCTAATTTTAAACAAGTTGTGCGTAATTTAACGATATTTATCAGGGTTTGATGTCGGTTTAGTAAGAAAATACGTTTCATTTGTAATCGCTGAACCGGCTCTTTTATTAAGCCATAAGATAAGGAATCGCATTATTACAATAATAATGGTCTTCGAAATTGGTAATACATAATATATTGCTTGTTTTTGCCAAAAGTTAACAACAACATTCTCTGATTTTATCGATTTTTATGTAAATATAATTAACGTTATATGTTAATGTTGACAATTATTATATATGCGCTAATAGATTTCATTCTGCGAAACAATGAAGGCGAGCTTAAAAAGCGTCATATCCTTTAAAGACGTCACTATTGAGAGAAAGATGACACCTTAGCTTTGCAGCTATGCAAAAAGTTAAAGTATATGACGTTGGGGTGCGGTCCATGGAAGATGGAAGCGATGTCAAGGGATATAAAAATGTTAATTCATTAATAAATCGTTCTAGCATCACTTTAATTTTCGCCGTTTCGAAATGCCTGTTTCTAATCCTAATCTCAAAACACCAATGAGTAGCGAGTAGCCATATAGAAAACGTTTTAAATGAGACCAATCAATTCGAAGAAGTAAGACATTTTGGCGCTCTGAGGGCATGTATTAGTTTAGGCCATAGTAAAGCCTTAATAACTTCCATAACTACCTTCATCAGCATCATCAGCATCATCACACAGCCATCATATAGACCACTGCTGAACAAATGCCTCCCGTAACTATGCCCAATTTCGTTGATCTTGGGCTACTTGTATCCAGTTGGTCTTCACTCTTTTAAGATCGTCCGTCCATCTCGTTGGAGGACGTCCTCGATTTAGGTACTCTTCTTCTCGGGGTCTCCATTGGACAATTCTTTTCATCCATCGTCCATCTGATAATCTCGCCACATGACCCTCCCAGTTCCATTTTAATTCACCTATCCTTGTCACCGCATCCATAACGCCTGTGCGTTGTCTTATTACATTATTAGGAATCCGACCGCCCAAAGTTATTGTCAACATAGATCTTTCCATTTTTCTTTGTGCAATTCTAATTTTATTTGCCGATTGCATGGTAAGGGTCAATGTCTCAGCGCCGTACGTCAGGACCGGCAGAACATACTAGTCAAAAAACTTGCGCTTTAAGCACACCGGAATATTGGACCTGAAGATGTATCCGAGCCTCCCAAATGCGGCACAGGCCTAACCAATCCTTCTCTTAAGTTCATGTGTTTGGTTGTCTCTGGTGAGTTTAATTTCATGACCCAGATATTTATACGAAGAGACCTACTCTAGTGGGGTGTTGTTTACCATAAGATTCTTGGTCATGACTAGGTTCGTCATATAGCTGGTTTTTGGTAGATTCATCTGAAGTCCCACCCGTCTCGAGGCATTGCTGAGTTCGTACAACATTTTACTTGCATCGTCTATTCTATACGTGATTAATAAATAATATGTAAATGTTTGCCATCAATGTTGACATCTGATCAGTTCCAATTGACCTCCTTACATACTGACTCCAGCAGAAGCTTGGGTGAGATTGTGTCTCCCTGTCTTACTCCTCTTCGCACTGGAAACTTATTTGTGTCAGAATGTGCCCTAACACTAGCTGTTGCGGTTTCATACATATTTTTCAAGAGCGATATGTATATGTGGTCAATTCTACATGCTGCCAAGGCTTCCAACATTTTATCCTGATGGACAGAGTCAATTTATGATAATCGATGAATATTGGAATTAGTGGTTTGTTGAATTCTATGGTTTTCTCAATTAATATTTTTATTACTTGAAGATGGTCGTTTGTTCCAAACCCTTTACGAACCAGCCTGCTCTTTGGCCTGATATGCATCTAATTTAGGATCTAGACGCTTTGTTATTATTCTGGTAAAAAGTTTGTATATATGTGAGAGAAGGCTCAGCAATATGCCACTTGGTCGAGGTTACACCCTGTAAAAGGCATTCTGTGAACATTTTACTAAGAGCCCGCCGGACACATCTTCCTCCCGATCTGATTGCTTCTATCACTATTCCATCGTCACCCGGTGTACTACTGTTCTTCATTTGTCTAAGTGCATTTTCAATCGCGAAGGTTGTTATATCTGGGATATCTTCAGATCCCTGATTCTGTACATGGGGTATGCTCGTATCTCGATGTCTTGGGTGTTTGTAAAGTTCTTTATAAAAATCTTCCAAAATATTGAGAATGTCGTCCCTATTTGTACTGATTTGGCCTTCTTCGTTCTTTAACTTCGTAATGTTTTTTCAGCCAGGATTCATATTTCTCCTCAGAACCTTCAGACTTCTCTGTTCGTTTCTATCACTGATTTTATTTCTCTAGAATTGTAACTTCGTGTATCTTCTTAATGATGAGAAGATGGATTTATTAAGTTCTCTCCATTTATCTAGATATTCATTATGTTTTCATCTCATCTCTCGTCGTTTTTTCATCAAAGTTTTAGTTTCTATCGTGAGCCTTTCTGGACCTTTCGTTCTTTTGATACTATGTTGCTCTTGTGCATTTCTTAATGTATCAGTCAGAATGTCATTCATCCTATCAACATCGGATTGACCAAATAAGTTCTTCTCTAGGAGGTCCATCTGAATCTGTTCCTTTGATATTTTTAACTTCTGTCCCCTTGGTGTTGATGGTTCGGGTTATCAGTTTTCGCTGCTCGTTCTTTGTATTTATTACCACGCTTGCTCTTACCAACCTATGCTCGTTGCCGATTAAGAAGCTGTTAAGGCAGATACATTCTTGATGGTTCCTCTTTTGTCTGTTATTATAGAGTCAATCTCGTTTTTAGTAGCTCCGTCAGGGCTTATCCACGTCCATTTTCGTTGAGTAGATTTTCTGAAGAAGGAGTTCATTGCATAGATATTATACTGCATTAAGAATTCTAGACGCTTTTGTCCTCTTTCATTTCGCTCGCCATATCCGTGTGGACCCATAACCATTTCCTGTCGTTGCTCTATTTTTATATTGAAGTCTCCCATCAAAAATAATAAACCTTGAGGAGGTTTCTTAATATGCTTTGACTATGTCTTCATAAAATTCTTCAAATTCCTTCTCAGTGTGTAAACTTGTATGATCTTCAAAGTATATTTTCTGTTGAGTTTTATGATCAAGTACACAACTCTGGTACTGATGGTAGTGATCTTGGTAATATCTTTGACGAGCCTTTTGTTAACTATAAATTCAACACCACCCGTGCTTGAGTAAGTTTCTCCGTTGTAATGAAATAAATGACCTGATCTGAGAGTGATCTGTGCTTCTCTTCTTCTTACCTCGCTCAGCCCCACAATATCCCATTTTATTCCTGTTAGGTCTTCCTCCGTTTCGAGCGACTTCTCACTTGATATCAGAGTTCTAATGTTGTATGTTGCTATTAGAAACCGTCTAGGGTCTCTTCCTTGTCTTTGCTTTGGTCGCTTTCGATGGCAGCCTAGAGTACTCCGGAGATTCTTGGCACCCTTTGCCTGCCCTTCGTTTTGTCCGCTGCCATAGACAAAGGTCTGCAGGCGACCGGAGACTTCCATTTTTCCCTTTCCATTTTTGATACTGTTACTGGGGAGGGTTTTAGGCATACATCTACATGCTGGCCATTGCGGGTTGGTAGAGGGTTAATCTTGAGGGTTTCATTTTCTTAACCTCGATAAAACGGTTATACCGCCGTGACTCGGTCGTCAGAGCCTCGTTCGTAAATGCAGGGTGCACGGGCAGGTGAGGTTGACATTGAGTAGGAGAGGCTATTTGAGGCGCATTACTACCCCATTATATCATTAACCATATCTGATATCTACACCCCTACTACCTTAGGGAAATCTATTTAGATGGAGACAATTTTTGCATAATTACTAGCAATAATCGTAAGATTAAAGGAACTTACCTGAATGAAGTTTAATCTTGATTATTCTCAAGTAATTACCAAAATTAGATTACCGTCTGCTAAGTCTACAAAAGTAAATGTCCGTTTTGTTACGAATCAAAATCCGTAAATGGCAATTCACCAACTCTAAACTATGAGTGGGTATTTAATTAACAAATGAAAATACATTCTGCCTAGACGCAATAAAACTCAACAATAGAAACTAAAACGGCGAAGCTCTTAACTATTATAAGTATAACAAATAATAGTATTTTAATCATCTATCGATAAAATAGCTTGAGGAAAGATGCTGTCTGACCATTTTATAATGTCTGACATAAGTGGTCCGTTATAAAATGTGGCAAAAGTTTTAGATTTTTGGTCCAACCGGCTGCTCGACAAACAGTATGTATGTTCCTAGCAGCCGTAGAGGTTCAAGAATGCCTGATGCTGTGCACCGCAAACTTGAATGCATCTACCCCAGTTTTTTGGAGTGAAATCTTTATCATTGGCGGATAAATACAGCTTGCAAAAAGCGCTCCCACGTCTGCCGAGTCCTCGGCTTGCGCGCGCAACACAAACACATTTCTGACAAATAGATGTCTTTATGGTCCAGAGAATTTCTTTCAGCGAACCTCGTGGCCTAGTAGGTTGGATGCTACGTTTGTGATACGGCGGTCCCGAGTTCGTTTCTAGTGGCAAGACATGTTTTTTTTAAGTTACGTTTGTAAATTTTTTTTAGACTCGTCAGGCGGTATCTGTGACGGGAATGTGTTTTGCAAGCTGTCTGTAACCGTTAATGTGTGTTCCTATACTCAAATTTGTAAGACACGATGCGGTACGTGCCAGCTCGTAACGTGACGTACCGTGTCGAAAGTGTGTTACGGGCTTTAGCGTATTTAGGAAGCCTCCGCGTTAGAGAACCCCAGTTAAATAACGCCGCCTGATTGGCTAGATAAGCACGTGTGTTACACTAGGCCCGCCCGTCAACGTTGTTTACGTTTTTTCACTTCACGCACTTGTATTCATGCAATGACCTCCGTTCGCTAAGGGACGCAACCATCAAAGACTCACCCAAAAAAAAAACAACTAATCCAAAAAAATGAAAAAAAAATCTTGCAAGCGCAGGGCGTTGAACCGATTACTTCGCATTCTAAACGCGAGAACCTTACCACCTGACCCAGGCGTTCACACTCCTACTTTTCTCGAAAAGTCTTATGTAAATGCGTGAAGTTAAAAATTGATGGATCATCGTAAGAGAAGGGAATCTCAGCACATAATAGATAAAATTTTGAAAATTTGGAATTCTACTAAATTGGGCGCACCCAATTTGTTGCAAAAAAAACAAAAGGTGCGTTCCATTTAAGATAACAAAATGACTCCGTGTAGCGCAAAACTGGGAAATCTGGCAACAGTGCCGATATCACGGTTAAATTCTGCATGCCCGGAAACTCCAAGGTACAGAATTTTGTAAATGCAGCTTGAGCGATTTTGAAGATATTTAAGCGTTCCTGTACTTTTTACTTTTACTAAAAAAAGTAGTTTGAGTTTTATTTTAGGCAGGTATTTTTAACTGTTTGGGAACTTTGATATCTATTTTGTGCTCAATCCTCACCATGTCCGACTTGTCCGAGCAATTTATTGAATTTATTGTTTGAACGCGCTGCCCTGTAGCCAATATCATTAAAGTCGCTAACTTATGAGCAGGTGTTTCCAAAGATTTATCTCCTTTAGGAATAGACTTTAAATACCTCAGGACCAGACTAAGGTCCCAAATATTCTCATATTTGGGAAGGTTTGGCCTTAAGAGTGACAAACACCTTTGAAGAACCTTTTAATACGACAAATCTTGGCTTAAGTCTGGGCCTGAAATTTGTGCTACTGCCGACCTATATGAATTTAACGAGCTATATAAGGCGCCTTTTCTATATTGAACTGTCAAAAATTTTAAAAGCAACTCCACTGTAGGCGTATTTCTATTGCTAAAACCCACCATAAGCTGAGCACCGTATTATATTGTTTTAAGGTTTCCTGAGTGATTGAGACAAGTCATGTTTCAGGGAGGTGATTCCTGCGGTACATCGCCTCATTCTAGAGCCTGCAAGATAACACTCCTGCTGCCAGGGAAAGCGACTTCCAAAGCGGCTGAGGTGTTTTGTTAAAGGACAACAAATTTTTATTAGGTTTAAATATCTGCCTGCTCTTTTGTGGAAAAACTTAGTTTTTTTGGAACCAACTTTTGTTTATGTCAAACCTCAAAAAACAACCTCAAAATGGTTTTGTCGGACGTATATTGAGTCCATTCATTGTAGAAATATTGCAGACCACCAACTGCATTATTAACTGACCTGTTCTTGAAGATGCTCTACTGAGACCTCGATTGTTGAAGGCGATCTACCCCCCCCCCCCCTCCCCCCCCCCCCTCAAGCATAACTGAGATAACTCGTGCGACGCCGATCAGATGCTGGCTAACGGTGGGGAAGGGTCAGTGGGGCTGCCAGTTTGTTTTTCTTTCAACACGTGATCGTTTAGCACCACACTATGCCTATTTATGAGACGATGCTGAACTATAATAGTGAAAAGATCCCCCAATGGAATCCTCCAATTTAACTTTTTTTTTCTGTGGTTGCATTTAAAATCAGTGTTGTTTATGCCTTCCCTTCCAACCGTAAATTATAAAGAAGCCATATTAAGAACTTTTGAGATTGAATTACACTGTTGAAACGAAGATGGCTATACTTTGACACAACTATTTGAAAAAAAAAACAAACAATACTCTCTCATAGAGTTCAAACCAATAAATAGAAAATATCAGCTTAGATCTCTGGGTTCTTTTTAAGTAGACCGGTGTAAGTGATTTAGAACACTTCTTCAGGGCAAAACTCCACTAGGTGTTAAAAATAACTGATGACCAATGACGAAAATTTCCCAACGTAATTTCACAATTTTAAGCGGATTTTAATGAGAAAGATCGAATGAAATTTGAGAGTAAGTTACAAGGATTACTCTAAAAATAACTAAAACGAAAATGACTAAAACTAATAATATTAATTTATTGAATTATATTCTAGTCGACTGGAGCGTTCAGCTATTGCGTCGATCGATTGTCTGTAACCACGATTGTGATTACTCACATTTGTGAGCCTTTTCATGATCTGTGAGTAATATTGCGAGTAATGGGCAATTGTGAGGAAAATGTGAGCAATCGGAGGTCAACGTCTATTTTCGACGTATATTATGTTAACAAAATGTGGCCTGGGTTATCTTTCACATAAAGTTAAGCTAATCTATAGGTATATTTTCCACTTGGTATTTTCTTACAGCGAATTCTATTGGGAAAGTCGCACACTAGGCAATGTATTTCCATCTCTGTTTAGATCTGCTAGTTAATAAAGCAGTGACATTCCCAATACAATTTGCTATGGTTTTACTAAAACAGAACTTTCAAAATTCAGGAATAAATTTATATCGCAAATTCCTAAAGTTTCTTCAAGGTTCGAAGCTTCTGTTTGGCAATATTGGTACAGTTTGCATAAAATTACGAAAGCAAAAAAACATTAGCCGTCTGATATTTCTATGGAAATATTTAGGTATGTACTTTTTGCGAATTTTTACACTTTGGTGTGATAATACAAAATTAAACTCAGTAAAACTTAAAAAAAAAATAAAGCTAAGATCTTTTACAGAGGACGTCACCTTTGCAGTTGTCACAAAATTATATGCCCGCACGAAAATCAATACACAAAACGTGAGTCCAGTTTTCAGATATGTTACATTGGATCCAGTCCTCTCCTGGTCGTGAATTGTTGTAATTGGTCTCCTTCGCCAGGTTGTTTTTTCGGAGGTGAAGCAGGGCGGAGCATTTTTATCAGGAACTTTTTGAATCATCAGTTTTCGTTTGTCCAATTTTTTTTTCTCTTTTATCCTTACTATTAGCTCGAATTTCTCCTTTACTGGAATGTCTGTTAGGATCTGCGATTTTTGTGTTTCTCTTTTTCTTTTCGGTTGTTTGCGTTTTTCACATTTTTGGATAATATGGATGTCTAGTATTTTTATCTTTTTATTAGCTAGTATCTTCTTCTATGCGCCAATCTCGATATTGTCTTCGTTTGAAGCAATTGCTTGAATTAAGGAAGAAGGTCCTGGTTGAGATATTTCAGCTTCTGTTCGTCATCTATTTCACTTGGTTGCCTATCCGAACACGTTACAGTTTCTTTGCCAGGAATAATATTATTTAAGTGTGTAGTATTCAAGTCTTCATCGTTTATGACCGTGTCCGTAACGTCTGCTGGAAGAAAATTAGGATCGGAAAAAACGTCAATATCACACCTAGCGATCCCAGTTTTATCAAACCCTTTTATAGCGTTGATAGCTGGTGCAGCTTTTAAATATGCATCGCAAAAACTTTTTTCCACATCAAAGAATGTTACATGTGCTGGGTGGGACTTTTGTCACTTATCAATTTCGTATTAAATGTGCTCCTAACGGTCCGTAGACAGCCACATCGAGAGGCTGAATCTTATGCGTTGTGCGAGGAGGGCGAGACAGGAGAACAACGAGGTTTCGTGAAGCATAATCAAGAACGTCGATCGACCGAAGTGAGGCGTGATTATCTAAAATCAGTAAACATTTTTGGTTTTCAGTAAGTCTAATTTTCTCTACAAATAATTGCATCCATTTTAGAAAAGCCTCGGAAGTAATCCATCCAGAATCTGTAACTAAATCTAGAGTTCCTGGTGGGGTGCCTTCCATGTATCTCGGATTTCTCTTTTTTCTTATTGGGAAAACTAGTGTGAGCGGGATAAAATTGTCCACAGCTGAACAGCAAAATACTATCAATGTTCCGCCTTCTGAAGAAGCAATACTCCCAATTTGTTTTGTGCCGGTCATTGATATAGGTTTAGGAAGTGGTTTGGAAGATGTCTGTATTTCCGTTTCGTCAACGTTAAAAACGTACTCTAGTGCAATTTTCTGTTTTTCGATTGCTTTTTTCGAGTTAGAGAAGAACCTTTGAACTTGTACCCTATTGAATCATCTCGCCCGAGCAGGTTCAGGGGTTCGAAGACTTAGTTCAGGATGTCGCATCATAAAATTGTAGTGCCATTGAGGTCCAGCTTTACCTCTTCGAAAAGAATGCTCAAGACGGTTTCTCTCGGCGAATTGATACGCTAACTCACAAAGATCTTTACAAGTTAGCCCATAAAACCTATTACCTAGTTGTTTTATGAGATCGACAAATTCCAATCTTCTTCGGGGGAAAAAAATGTTCTAAGCCAAGTACATAACGTGTTTTTTGAGACTTAGTATGTTTAGGCAGAGTTGAAAAAGGTAGGTATATGGTAACACAAAGCAGTGCTTCTGGTGCTATCTCCATTCTGAATAACCTGTAAAGCAAGTCGCATTGACTCTTCGGCCCAGATAAACCCACACCAGATGCGAAACCTCACATCTAACGCATGAAACAAGAATTCGTATAAAGCTCCGCCTCCTTGGGATGGCCAGCCATCCCAAGAAATAGTCAGGGCAAGCTCTAGTGTGATTCTAAACGCGAGCCACGCGAGTCTTTTGGTTTAGTCCGAGAGTGTTACGAGAGTGTTACGAAAAATAATTAATTTTTATTTTATTTTTTTTAAAAATGCCTGGTTATAAGTGCCTTTATTTGAATTGTTCTACTAGAAGCGGTGGCGAAAAATCATTATTTAAATTACCCCGCGCTCCTGGAAGATATGTATAAATGTTGTTTAATGCACAATGTGCATTAAACACTATCGTTATTTGCACATTCCAGCACACTTATTTCCAAAATTATTGCATATTCTAAAATCGAATGAGCACGAAATTCAATTAAATCTGAAAACTGGCAGATACAATGTTATAGTTAAACCTTTTTTAAATCCATCTAATGTTATGCGATGTCCGCCAGAATATTGGCCACATATGGGAAATTTTTTTATTATTATGATATCGGAACTTTTGTTTTAACCAAACTATTCTGCATATCTAACAATCTAAAAATGTATTTTAACATTGAAAATGTTTCTGTTTTCTTAGTATAGGGTCTCAAATCGTGAACAAGTGCATGCTACATTTGCCACATTCATGTCGTCATCGTCATACGCGTGAGAGATCGTGTTAGTTTGTTTATTTAAACCTAAATTTGATTATAACGTATCGGAATCGGTTCAAATGACTAAAATAAATTGGAACTAACTGAAACTAACCGAAAGTTTATTAAACGCTTAACCAAAACTAACCAAAAGCACCAAAGCGGGCTAAAATGTATCGGAACAGGTTACAAAAATTGAAGTAAGTTAAAACTAATCAAAACGAACCGAATTTTGGCGACTAACCATAACTAACCGAAAACATTAAAAATGCTTATAACGTCTCGGTACCGGTTCAAATGACTAAAATAAATTAGAACTAACTGAATTTTACCTAAAGTTGATTGAACGACTAATCAAAAGTAAGTAAAAACATCAAATCGGGCAAGAACGTAAAAAATTTGATTATAACGTGTCGGAACCGGTTCAAATAACTAAAAAAATTGGAACTAACCGAAACTAACCGAAATTTGACTGGTCCACTAACCAAAACTAACCATAAGCGCCAAAACGGGCTAAAACTTATCAGAACACATTTCAAATGTTAAGTTAAATCTAACCTAAATTAACCGAATTTTGGCGACTAACTAAAACTAACTAAACACATTAAAAGTGCTTATAATGTACCGGAACCGGTTCAAATGGCTAAAATATAATAAAACTAACTAAACTTTACCGAAAGTTGATTGAACGACTAACTAACCAAAAGTAACCAAAAACACCAAAACAAGCTAATAGAATAAAAATATTGAAGTAAGTTCAAACTAATCCAAATTAACCGAATTTTGGAGACTAACCAAAACTAACCAAAAACATTAAAAATGCTTATAACGTCTCGGTACCGGTATAAATGACTAAAATAAATTGGAACTAACTGAATTTTACCTAAAGTTGATTGAACGACTAATCAAAAATAAGCAAAAGAATCAAATCGGGCTAAAATGTATCGAAATAGATTAAAAATATTAAAACTAACCCAAATTAACCAAATTTTGGTGACTAACCAAAAATAACCAAAAACACTAAAATTGTTTATAACGTATCGGAACTGGTTAAAATGATTAAAATAAATTAATACCAACTGAAATTAACTGACAGTTGATTGAACGACTAACCAAGACTAACCAAGGGCACCAGAAAGGGCTAAAATATATCGGAATATATTAAAGATATTAAGGTAAGGTGAAACTAACATTAATTAACCGAATTTTGGCGACTAACAAAAATTAACCAAAACATTAAAATTGGTTATGACGTATCGGATCCGGTTCAAATGACTGAAATAAATTAAAACTAACTAAAACTAACCTAAAACTGATTGAATGACTAATCAAAAGTAATCAAAAGTAACCATAATCACCAAAAAAGGGCTAAAACGTATCAGAACTGATTAAAGGTATTAAAATAAGTAACTAACCCAAATTAACCGAACTTTGGCGACTAATTAAAATGAACCAAAATACTAAAATTGATTATAACGTATCGGAGCCGGTTCAAATGACTGTAATAAATTAAAACTAACTAAAACTAACCGAAAGCTGATTGAATGACTAACCAAAACTAATCAAAAGTAACCATAAATACCGAAAATGGCTAAACCTATCGAAACTGATAAAAGGTATTAAAATAAGTAACTAACCTAAATTAACTGAATTTTGGCGACTAACTAAAATTAACCAAAAACGTTTAAATTGGTTATAACACATCGGAACCTGTTCAATTGACAAAAATAAATTGGAACTGGCTGAAAGTAACCGAATGTTGATTCAATGACTAATCAAAACTAACCAAAAGTAGCTAAAAGCACCAAAACGGGCTAAAACGTATCGAAATAGATTAAAACTATGGAAGTAAGTTAAAACTAATACAATTAACCGAATTTTGGTGACTAAGCGAAAACACTAAAATTGGGTATGACGTATCGGAACTGGTTCAAATGACTTAAAAAAATTAAAAATAACTGAAAATTATACTTTTTTGGTGCTTTTGTTCACTTTTGGTTTGTTTTGGTTAGTCGTTTAACCAACTTTCGGTTAATTTCAGTAAGTTTTAATTTATTTTAGTCATTTGAACCGGCTCCTATACGTTATTACCAATTTTGGTATTTTTGGATAGTTTTGGTTAATCATTCAATCAACTTTCGGTTACTTTCAGTTAGTTCCAATTTATTTTCGTCATTTGAACCAGTTACGATACGTGATAACCAGTTTAAATGTTTTTGATCAATTTAAGTTAGTCGCCAAACTGCAGTTAAATTCATCTTAATCTAATATTTTTAATCTATGCCGATACGTTTTAGCTTTTTTGATGCTTTTGGATACCTACTTTTGGTTAGTCGTTCAATAAATTTTCGGTTGATTTCAGTTAGTTTTAAATTATTTCGGTCATTTGAACCAGTTCCGATACGTTATAACCGATATTCAGTTAATTTGGGTTAGTTATAACTTACTTTAATATTTTGAATCTGTTCCGATACCATATTAGCCCGATTTGGTGCTTTTATTTGTTTTTGGTTAGTTTTGGTTAGCTATTCAATCAACTTTCGGTTACTTTTAGCTAGTTCCAATTTATATTAGTCGTTTGGATCGGTTCCGATATGTTTTAATCAAATTTAATGTTTTTGATTAGTTTTGGTTAGTCCTTAAAATTTGGCTCTTTTTGGTTAGTTTTAACTTACTTTAATGTTTGTAACCTGTTCCGATACGTTTTAGCCCGTGTTGGTGCTTTTGGTTACTTTTGGTAAGTCGTTCAATCAACTTTCGGTTAGTTTCAGTTAGTTCCAATTTATTTTAGTCATTTGAACCGATTCCGATACCTTATGATCAAATTTAAGTTTAAATAAACAAATTAGCACGATCTCTCACGCGTATGACGTCATGTGGCAAATGTAGCATGTACTTTTTCACTTTTTGAGGCCCTATATTAAGATAACAGAAACATTTTCAATGTTAAAATAACCTTAAATCGGCATACAATAAAGCGTATTAAGGGAATTTCTGTAAAAAAGTTAGAGCAGCCATAATAACACATGATTTCCATGACCGCCTGTTGGGAAAAAAGAAAGTGAGTGGCTATTGCAAATTTTTATTTTTCCTGAACCAGTCCACCAACAAAACACGTTTTCATTTAATTGGTGCGGACCAACTATTTTAATTTTGAAGAACAATTCTATAATCCTACCCAGATTATTTGGTGCAGGCCCCGTATAACCGCCACGTCAAGGTTAAAGTTGGCTGGCGACGAATTTGCCGATCTTTTGCATCTGGTGTGGGTTTATCTGGGTCTTCGGTCCATTTATTTCCGTGATCTGTTCTTATTTTATATTTGCAAACCATCTGTAAGTACATAAAAAGTCCTTGTCGTGTAATTTTAACTAAATTGCATAGTCAAAAATAAGAAAGAACTACGAATAGTAGTGAGAAAATTTAATATGAAACATGGATGGAATATAGTCAAACGAAACAATTTTTAGGTTAGTTTCTTGCCTAAAGAACCAACTTCCTTTTTCCTAATAATGTAAAATAATTGATTGTAGGCCGATTTAAGAGCAATCCAACCTTTTTAATGAAGGTCGTTAATATGTGTAATATCATAGGCAGATTAAACAGGGATTAAACTACTTACAATTCATCCAAAAACACAGAACCGCGTGTTACGTTCACATTTATTCAAATATAGAACATATTTATGTGATTCCTTTTGCCCGATTTTCCCCTACTCAAATAAATAGCCCATATATTCTTGCCTTATTTATGGCCAATAAGCTAGGTAATGGCATTTAAATTTCTGGAATTTTGAGATATTATGAAAACAAGTGCGAAAATAGTAATGTTCAATATGCTTTAAAATTTATGGTACGCTACACATAACCTTTCTCAAGGTAGCAAAATTATTAAAATTTTCAACCTCGGGAATTTTATATAATTAGTTAATTTATATACTGGACACGAAAAGGCCCGCGTCTCTACGAATGTGATCTGAATACATGAATAATTTTTTGTTAAGTGTATAAAGAGATAATCTAAACGCCGTATCACGAAACAGCAAATTAGAGTCATTCTGTTTCCATTTTAGTTAATTAATTTGCACATTGAACACAATAGAAACGAAACTCATTAACTTAATTAGGGGCATTAGGTATATCTATTTCAATAATGCAAGTGCTAGGTTTACTAGCCGCATGCAAATCTTCAAACACTCTAGCTAGACAATTCAAGTGAAGTTTAGATCCACGTGCGAAAACAAAAGCAAAACTTAAAATTAAAATTTTAACTAGTGTTATCGGTTTTCGACTTTCGCTGATAACAAGCCCATAATTCCAAGCATACACTTTTAATTAGCTTTGTATTTTAAGTACGTTATTGAATATCGCAAAGCATAACGACCGACGATGTCCTTGATTTTTTTAGACATATATTATTTTGGTTCTCGGCTGATTTTTCGATCAAATAGTTAGTGTCCATATTAACCTTTGACAAGTTCGTAATAACATATTGCAATCAAAATTTATGATTGTGAATTTCGTCTGCCAAAACAATGCATCGAGTTTGTGCGCAATTTCCAGATAATTCGAAAAATATGCCTAATTTATTTAATTAAAATGTATATTATTCGTTATCGTCTTTAATAGACCAAAATATAAATTCAGATTCATAACAAACAATTATTATTAGACTTGTAAATTTCCATCTGATTCGGTTTATTTGCATAATTTACACTGCTATATACTCATAATGACTATAAAGTTTCATTATCTTGAGGTAATTTAGCTATATTTAGCAGCAATAAAGGTGAACGCTTTCAATATACTAATTAAATTATAATTAATTATGTATGGTCACTCCCGTCTGAGAGTATGCAAATTTAAAATGCATGCATAAGTTTGCAGTGGAAATATATCATATCGAATTATTAGTTTTCGCAAAGTGATGATTATTTGATTCTGAACCTTCATTAAATAACATGTTTTCATACAGAAGGAGATAAAACCTGATAATACTTATTATTTACAATACAAATTTGTAAAGGTGTGCAGGTGATCCACATATCACACGGAGACCAATCGAGGATACCGTAAATCCTTGGAAGTATATGCCTAGTTCTAATGATGTACCAATAAATAATAAATAGCGATGTTTTTCAAGTTGTTAGAACAAGTTGCGAAGCCGGATTTGAGGCTAATCATATTATCATTTTGTGAAGTGGTGCTTCAACGAAAAACCTGCCAGCTTGAGTGACAATTTACCAGAAAGAGCCAAACGAAACTTGAATATCTCGAAGTTTCCTAAATTTACTGAAAAAATAAGTAGCATTTTTTAGGGAGACACCAGATGATAAGTTTATGTTGATAATGATAAAAGCGCACATATTAACCATATTAATAAATCATGTTGATTTGGTCTTCTAGAGGTTAGTTTGAAATAGTGGGCATTGCTAGAGCATACCGAACAGGTCAACGATAAACTACATTGGCTATATCACGATTATTAACGTACCGAGTGCTGGGTTAAGACATTCTTATATTGCCGGTTGATAGGTACAGGATTATTCATTATATTTTGACACCCACCTGCAGCCGTAATTACAGGTAATCCAAAAAAACACTTAAACTCAAAAGTTGTGTGGTTTTTTATATATTATCTTTTAGAAATGTCAAATATCAAAAACCACATAACCTAAATTTTTTTAAATGGAACACCCTATATATTATTGCATATTTGTATTGTGCGAAAAAGTCTAGACATATTTCATGAATAATGTCCTATACCTATCTCTAACGGTTTTTGAAATATTGACAGTTGGAAATCGACCATTTACCAACTTTGACAGCATTATTCATGAAATATGTCTAGACTTTTTCGCACAATCCAAATATGTAATAATATACAGAGTGTTTCAATTAAAAAAATTAAGTTTATGCGGTTTTTTACATTTGGCAGGCAATTTTTTTCTTTTGACGTTTCTAAAAGATAATATATTAAAAACCATACAACTTTTGAATTTAAGTTTTTTTTGTATTACCTGTAATTACGGCTGCAGGTGGGTGTCAAAATATAATGAATAACCCTGTACATACAAATTTTGAATAAATTATTTTTTTGGTAGAGGAGTAGCAGGAGGGGTGGAAGAAAAGAAATATTGCATGATGGCGCCTTCCAGATCAAAATACCCAAATGGTAAAATAGCCTCCCATTCGGATCTCTGTGAGGGAACCATCAGGCCTGAATGTCTCCAAGACAGAAAATAGACTGCAATTGGACTTCTGCAACATAAGAGGCATCAACACATATTAACTCGGTCCACCAGCACCTATCATCAAATAAGCCTCTCATATTTTAGCTCTATCAGAAACAAAAGTGAAATCAAGCACTACACTCTTTTCTAACAATTAGCTCTTCAAGATATTTTTTCACTTGCTCTTCATAAAGCTGTTGAAGATCAAGATGACGGCCACAACAACATCTTCGCCAAGGCTCCCTGTAAAGAACGTTTGTAAAGGGTGTTCCAGAGCTCTTCAAGCTGCAATAAAGTGTATAAAATGTGGTGCGTATTACCATGGTGCGGTAAGAGCCAAAGAGCTGAAAGTCGTTGGATACAACGAATTGTGTCCAGCGTGTTCGCAATTGTGCAAAGATGGGACCGATGTTTCGACGTCAACGGATTTTTCCATGGAGAGCCTTACAGCTCTAGATGATTTGGGCAGTGTAGTTCAGATGTTGGAACGATCGCGGAACGAATTAGTTGAGCAGATGAGTCTAATTCAGAGAAGTATAAAAAATTTAACCTCGTCATTCATTAACCATCATAAAATGTTGGCGCCAAATTCCACAAATTCCATAGACCCGCTTGTTGAGATTCCGACAACAGTGGAGTGGAGTTTTGATCGACGATCTCCGCAGCCAGTCGAGCAGGCAATAGACGAGAGTGTGATCGCTGAACATAATCAGCCCAAAAAGTTTGCATCAAAACTTGTTTCCAATACTGTGGCCACAGCAGAAACAAACGAAGAACAAGAAGGTGACATAACCCAACATTTTTCCAAAGTCCAAACAAAACGACGAAACCGACATAAAGTTGTTTTGGGCGCTGGTAAATTCTTGAAAGAGGCAGATTTTGCTGCGGTCTGTTGACTCATATAAAACTAGTATTTAACTGTGTAAAGTTAAGGAGGGCACTACCCCTGAATTTATTAGGCAGCATATATTAAAAAGATGTCGTCCTATGGAGGAGGTGATTGTTGAAGGATTGCAAGTGAAAGGTCGAAATCGAAGTGGAGCCTCGTTATCATGGGACAATTATGTCTCCCGCACTCTGGCCTGCGGGTGTTGTGTTACGTAAATCCTATGCGGCAGCTGGAAACAGTTCAACAGATTAGGACCGAAATTTTTATCGTCACGCGGGGACTCAACTGGAGTGTGCCCGGAAGTAAAGGGAGTCGAAGACGTAAAGCTAGATCATAATCATTTATGTTTTTATTACAACAATGCTGGATGATTGCGCACTAAAGTCCAAGGCCTTTATCGCGCGATCTCAAGTTGCACATATGATGCTGTTATGGTCTCAGAAAAGTGGCTTACTGCTCAATTTAACGATGAGAAGTTGTGTCCAAGTGGTTTTCATTTGCCAAATGGGGTAACGATGAATATGGCCTAACAGATGATTGTCCTGATAACTCTCCAGCATTGGAGTTGGTCAACTGCTTTAGTTTTTATAACTGCTTCCAATATAACCATATTTATAACAGTAGGGACATTCTGTTGGATCTGGTGTTCTCAGATCTGGGTGGCATTGTGGTTGATGTCGCGTAGGCTGGGATTCTGCACAACAGCACACATCATTCGGCGATTGACATTGATGTTTTTCTTGACCCACACATCAGGAACTCGGACTATGTCAAGAATTTTTCTGATTTCCGTAATGGTGACTACATTTCACTAAATGATTATCTGGCTGGGGTTTATTGGGGTATTTTGTGTGGGTTGGGGATTGAGAGTGCTGTGGAAATGTTTTACAGTAGGATCAGGGAGGGACTTGATTTGCATGTGCCTAGGAAGAAGTTTAAAACCTCTTCCTTTCCCGAGTGGTTTAATGTCGAACTACGTAGTTTAATTATAGCAAAGAAAAGAAGTCATAAAAGGTTTAAAACGTTCGGCAGGCAGTCTGACTACCTTAAATTCTGTCAACTTAGAGATCAATGTAAGGATATAAGGAAAACATGTCACGAGACATATATTAATGAGATTCAGAGTGACATTAAGCGCAGTCCAAGATCATTCTGGTCTTTCATTAACGATCAGAGAAAATCTCATTGTCCGCCGGCGAGCGTCACTTATGACCAGAGTCATAATGACCAGGAGCTTGTTGACCTCTTTGCGGACTTTTTTGCGAGTGTTTATGGGTCTGACGCAGTTGACGGACAACCCTACTATTGTAATCTACTAAAATGCATAAGCTGCTAAACAAATATCACCCTGTCGCAAGTTTGAACTTGAACTTGTAGATTGTTATATAAAAATTAAAGGCAAACTATAAACAACGCGAGCAATCAACGGGAGCGACTTTGAACCTTATGCATGCAATGATCATCACTTTGTTTTATATAAATACGCTAAGGAACCCTCAGTTCGGCAGACTTTAGTCTCACTTCCAGCTCCCAAGGTTAGTCACTTGACGACTGCCTTCTGAGTTCTATCCGCTCCTAAAGTTAGTCATATGACTGCTTTAGGATCCATTCCTTTCCTACCCAACCTGGTACCGGTTAGTCACTTGACGACTGCTAGGACCAGGGGTTGCACAACCTCCATAGTAAAGTCTTGACAAGAAGTTTGTCAAAGTGTTGAGAAAGACAAGTGTCTAAATAGTCAGTTAAAAAGTTTAGTGAAATCTCTTAGTGCTCTTAAATAAAACCCAACTCTTAAGAAAAACTATAAATTATAAGACAGTAAACAAAGACCTATAAACAGTACCTCAAATCGAGAAAACATGCGCACCGTAGTAATCGGGTATAATAGAATCTCATTTTTTCTGACCAATAATTATTGTTAAAGTTTTATCGTTAATACATTGTTATTGTTATAAATTAAACGTGCTTACTTTATCGTCTCTTCTTACTCCACGTAACGCGATCCCGGTCTACCTCAGTTACCCCCCGGCATGCTAAACAAGGCGTGCCCTCACGAGTAGAACATCCAGTGGTAGATTAAAGGAAGCATTGAGACCCCGTCATTGTACTAATCGCGACGAGGCTCTTCTCTGAGAAGTTATTCTTTAAATAAACGCGCTACCCCCTAAGCTACTCGTGACACTATGAATTCAAAAATACAATTAATGTTGCCTCATTCACGGTCACCTGCGCTGATATCATTGAGAGGGTAAATTCTATGCCTTCAAAACTAACCTGCGGACCTGATGGTTTGCCCATATTTTTTCTGAAGAAATGCATATTTACTTTGGCAATTCCTCTGCAATTTTTGTTCAACCTTTCATTCTCATCTGGCATTTTCCCAAATTCTTGGAAATTTGCTTACCTCAAACCAATTTTTAAGTCGGGATCTCGTGAGCGTGTCACTGACTATAGGGCTGTTTGTGCCCAGTCAGAGATTCCCAAACTTTGTGATCAACTGGTTACAGAGCAGAGACTGAGTTGGGAGTGCAGGCATTTTTTTAATCCAGAACAACATGTATTTATGAAGGGGAAATCAACTTCAACGAATCTGCTTATATATGAGCATTTTATAATTAATTGCATGGAGGGGGGACTGCAGGTTGACTCTGTCTATACAGACTTTTGAAAAGCCTTCGATAGGGTCAACCACAGCCTTCTCATAGCCAAGCTTAATTCTATCGGTGTGACGGGTCCGGCTCTTGCATGGTTTGTTAGCTTTTTAAGGGGTCGCACCCAGGCTGTCAAATATGGCTCTGCTATCTCTCATAGATTTCAGGTTCCCTCAGGGGTGCCACAAGGTTCCCACTGCGGTCCTATTCTCTTTAATCTCTTTGTGAGCGACATTGGCAACTGTATAAATAATATCCATTTTCTATCGTTTACCGACCTATAGGGTCTCCTGAGGACGCCCTTTTGTTGCAGAGTGACCTGACATGTTTTGTGAAATGGTGTCGAATCAACAAAATTGAGTTAAATGTCGGTAAATGTTTTCAGATTTCCTTCTCAAGGCTTCAGGATTCCCTTGAATTCCAATATGAGTTAACTGACATACCTATTAACAGTACTAACAGTATTCGTGACCTGGGTATAGAGTTTGACGTCAAATTGTCATTCTCTTCTCATGTCCAAAACATTGTTTCAAGAGCCTTGAAAATGCTTGGCTTTGTATGCCGATCATCTAGAGATTTTTCTATTAATACCCTTAAGATACTGTACTGCTCTCTCGTTAGGTCTGTTCCGGAATATTGTTCCGTAATATGGTCGCCTAACTATAGGATTTATATTGACGCAATTGAGAGAGTACAGAACAAATTTCTTCGGGTTGTCGGTTTTAGACTGGGTCTTCTTCGTGAGGAATATACTTACGATAATATTAGGGGATTCTTGGGATTGCAGTCCTTGGAGGTCCGGAGGATGTGTGCTGATTTGTGCTTCCTTTGTAAGATTCTGAGTGGCAGCATTGATTGCTCCTCAGTTCTTCAATTGGTTAACTTGAGAGCGGGCGAAAGACGTGGCCGCAACAAAGACTTATTTTTCATTCCCTTCCACCATACAAATTAAGGCCAGTCAATAATATTGACTTCTTTAATTGTTCATCTGTAGCTGTTTTCAAATCTAGGCTAAAATCTTTTTATTGAATAATGTGATGTTATTTGGAAGTTTTGTTCCCATTACATTTTGTTTTAAATTTTATAAGTTAACTGTAATAGGAGAGAATTTGCTTTGAAATTGTAAGATGTTCATTTACTTTTATAAATGTAACATGTTGTAAAATGTCTTGTACGTTGATAAATAAATAAATAAACATGTTCGCCTGAATATGACCTTTACTCCGGATTACCACATAACTCTGGATTAGCTGTTCTCATACGAGATGATTTATGTTGTCAACGAGAAGAAACATACGAACCTAAGGACTTCGATGCCATGTGATTCAAATTAAGCACAGATCCGAGCAACCAAATTCACTTGTTGCTTGTATAGACCTACTAGCAAACACCAATATAAGCGGCTTTTCTCAAATCTTGGCAATCAAATTGATTTTTTCCAGATCAACTATCCAACGGCAGAAATTGTGATAGTAGAAGTACAAACATCGACATCAGGTTGAAATATTCCAACAAAAACCTCGATTAATAGTAACATTTACAATATGTACATTTATACATATTATTTATATTTAATTTTTAAAAACAAAATATAAAAAAGTAAAAGATCAAATTTACCAATCCCGTAAATTCTTACTAGTCAATGAGAGTAACGGTCTCATTATTCTAGTCAAATTTACTTACTTGTCATCCAGCCGAGACTTTTGCTATAAGTCACGGACTGACTCAGCTGATTGGCGAACCTACCAGAATCCCTGAGCGTAAAAAGGACTTTGCTAGCCTCCCGAATCTATTCTTAACAACTAATCCTGACCTCTACACAGTAACTGTCCAACCTCCGTTGGGCTCATCAGACCACAATCTTATCTCGGCAACCTGTTAACTTGCTATCAAAACACAGGAGCCACAGGTACCACGAAAGGCTTGGTACTGCAAAACCTGCGAGGTGGCGTGATCTTCGTGAGTTTTGTCTTTCTTTTCCTTGGAAGAATGTCTGCTTTGGGAATCGAAACACCTGCTAATGTGATAACTTAAGTTGCCCTAGCTGGTATGAAAGCTTTCATCCCCTCTTCTGTGAAACGTATCTCAAACGGTAAACCATGGCTTGGGAAACACTGCTCAAAAGCGATCAATGATAAAAATGCCGCCTACCGCAAATGGTGCCAAGATCCGACAGCCGAAAATCTAAATATATTCATCACGACTAAAAGCCAGTGTAAGCGGACCAATAAGGGATGTAACGAGCAAATGAAGAACAAGCTTGTAGACTGTCCTTTTGGTCAGTTGCCAAAGCTGTCAATCAGGGTTTCTCAAATACGTCAATCTCGCCACTGACCAAAGATGATGGCTAAATAGCAGAAGCGGCCAAAGAGAAATCAAACATTCTTGCCGAAATGTTTGTTTCAAATTCTACGTTAGATCCTCAAGGAAAGACTAACTATCCCGAACGTGAATTCCTCAATGCCAGGTCTGGTATTCCGCCAACGCAAAGTGAAACGAATATTCAAAAACCTAGACACTAACAAAGCCACAGGGCCGGATGGTGTCCCCACATCAATGCTTAAGAAATGTGCTGCTGACCTAACAGCTCCACTATGCAGGCTTTTCTCCCTATCATACAGAACTGCATGTTCTGGAAATGCACTCAAGTGCAACCAATCCCGAAGAAAGGTAAAAAATGATTCCAAATAAGTATCGTCCAATTGCCTTAGTTCCCATCATGTCCAAAGTCATGGAGAATCTGATCAACGAACAGCTCTTAAAATATCTCGAATCGGCAGGCATCATAAGCGATCGCCAGTATGGCTTCAGCAAGCACAAATCAACTGGAGATCTCCTGACTTAAGTGACCTACCTATGGACCAAATCCGTCGAGAGCTTAGGCGAATCTCGTGCAGTGGCTCTCGACATATCGAAATCATTGAATAGGGTGTGGCATGACGGATTGTTAAGCATACGAACTACCACCAGCACTGCTTCTATGGCTTTCCAATTTATTAAGGGATCGAAACATCCGAGTTAGTATTGATGGCTATCTCTCGGAGGAATTTAAAATCAATGCCGGAGTTCCTCAAGGGTGTATATTATCTCTCACACTGTTCCTGCTCTATATCAACGAGTTCTTAGACAGGACAAACAATTCTATTTACAGCTTTGCAGACGATAGTACTATTATATCCTCATTCATGTTGCGGACTCCAATGAACGCTGCTTGTTCCCAACTCCAGCGAGAAAATCAAAATGCTGCTGCCATCAATGAGGATATAAGCGCCATTGTGGTATTGGGTGAGGAAAACAATGTCCAGTTTAAGGCAGAATAAACTCAAGCAGCTACCTTCTCAAAGAAATCAAAACACCGCAGGATATGACTTATCAATGACAAGACAAACACTGACTCTGGCCTCATCCATAAGCTTGTTGAACAGCAACATAGAAAACAACATGTCTTGGCGTAATCACGTCACCAAAATCGTCAAGGCAGCAGCACAAAAGCTAAGGGTACTCAATAGAGCAAAAAAGTTGTATACACCTCATCATCGTTTACTGCTTAAAGCCTAGATAAGATCATCTCTGGAATACTATTCCCATAGTTGACTAAAGACTTTGATAGGTTTGAACATCGAAGAAAAGGGCGGAACTATCTCCTTACTATCGATAGTACTACGGAAGGTGTTCAAACGATGTAACGTTTTATATTCCAGATGTCTTTTGGAAATTTACTAATTTGCCGGCTAGTATAGATTGATCGCGAATTCTACTTACCTGTTAGTATGTATTTATAACGGGCGCCAGACATTCCTCAATTCTCAAAGTAACTGTCAAGTATTACCAATAAAAGCTTAAAAACTGACAAAAATTACTTGATAGACGTTGAGAACTGCAGAATCTCGTTTCTTGCAAGAAATAAAAGATATTCTTAAAAACAAATTTACAAGAATTTATTTAAATTAATACAATAATTAAAATAAACAGTTTAAATCGCAACTTGGTTGAACAAAGTTCTTCTAGAGTTGAGGAATTAAATTAATAAATTAGATTTTAGAAAAAAAAAACAATTAAAATATCGATAATTGAAATTAGTTACATCTTAAAGATTCTGGTCTTCACAAGGATTTCAGACTGGCAAATAAAATACTTAGCTCGTCTAGACGTTCGACCCTGACTGGACACAAGTCTCTTCACCTCGTTCCTCTTCACATGGGAGCCTTATTGTGATTAGGCCTCTTCAGGTGAGGATAATACCAGAGGATTTTGTTTAAATTTGATATCCTGTTACAGTTGGTCCACTCGTCTAACTCCTGACGGTAAACTCGATTGATGCTTGATTATCAATCCAAGCTCTTCGGCCAATTTCCGTGAGAATATGCGAACAGAAAAACTTGTTTTAGACCAGAATGTTTGTTGATATCAAGAGAAGAAATGAAAAATAATGAACAGTGATTTAAACAATATCAGAAAAAAATTCAAACTCTATCACTTAAGATTTAAATCTATGATCAAGAACACAAGATTCGTAAATGAAGGATTAAACTATGATCAAATATACAAGATTCCTAAATGAAGGATTAAACTATGATCAAATATATAAGATTCGTAAATGAAGGATTAAACTATGATCAAATATACAAGATTCGTCAACGAATCTGATACTCAAGTTTACTAAAGAAGAAAATGATTAAATCTGACTTCAGCACACTTTTAAATAAGTGCAAAATAAATGAAAAGTCCCCAAGAAGTTTATTTAAAGCTAGTTTTACACTTATCCAAGTTAATGTCAAAAAACTTTGATCAAAGTTATTGTACAATTTGTTTTATGAATTTCGTTGACGCCAATGACGTTTCTAAAATGTTACCAACTGCTGGTAACTTGCCACATTTTTAGGTTATGTTAAACTGTATATTTTGATTCTATTAGATATCGTTTTGTAATATAATAATCGTTTTGTAATATAATAATGAAGAATCGTACAGGCTTGGTAATAATATATCCAGAACGTGAACAAGTTGCAAGAAGGTGGTGGGTCTGGCCTTGGCTCAAACGTAGAAATATAGGGGCGCTGAGATTACCAAATGTTGAATTTGATCAGGATCCAGAACAATTTAAAAGGTTTCTTCGATTTACACATGAAATTTTTGATAAATTTCTTAATCTACTGCAAACTCACATCGAGAAAAAAGATACATACTTCAGGGAGTCCATCAGTGCACGGGATAAATTAATAGTGACTCTGCGATTTTTAGCAACTGGTGAAACATATAGAAGTTTGATGTATACGTTTCGAATTGCTGAATCTACAATATCTTTATTTATTCCTGCTGTTTGTAAACATATATAATGTACTTAAAGATGAATATTTGAGGGTATATACAAATCTTACCATATTCAAATTAAAGACCTATTTTGGCACTGTATTACTCAAGGGGCGACGCACAGGTGGGAAATACATGTACAGTAAGAATCTCTTATAAGTCACCCCTCGGTATTACTTGGCAGATATCAACTTGTCCCATACAAAAATTAACAAATAAATATCGAATATATTTTCCAGACACCAACTACTACTGCAGAGTGGCTTAATATAGCAAAGGACTTTGAGGAAACATGGAATGTCCCAAATGATATTGGTAGTCTTGATGGAAAGCATATTTTGTTTCGAGCTCCAAGAGCAGCAGGATCAACATATTACAATTATTATAAAGGGTCACACAGTATTGTTCTTTTAGCTTTAGTGGACGCTAAATACAATTTTACATATGTTGATGTTGGAGTCAATGGTCGAGTATCAGATGGAGGAGTAGTCCGGAAATAGACATTAGCAAAGGCAATAGCCAGAAATCATTTAAATATACCAGAAGATAGGAACTTACCAGGGAAAGACATACCCGTTCCGTATATAATTTTAGCCGATGTTGCATTTCCTCTTTCTGACAACATATTAAAACCTTATCCTTTTAGGGCAATGAGTAATGCATATTCAACTATCGTTGAACGCATATTCAACTATCGTTTAAGTAGAGGTAGACGAGTAGTTGAAAATGCATTTGCGATTTTAGCAAATAGATTTAGAGTTTTTTTTAACTACTATTAACTTGAGTCCAGAAAAAGTGCAGTGTATAACTTTAGCCTGTGTTGCCATGCACAATTTCTTAAGAGCTAAGAACCCTAATTATATTCAGGAGGATGAAATTGATAAGGATTATGTATTTAGATTTGGACTCTCTCCAACAAGCCGGTAATAGAGCAAAACGAGCATGCATTAGAGTTCGGGAAGAATTTTAAAACTATTTATCAATGAGGGAGCTCTACCTTGGCAAAACGACAGAATTTAGGACATTGAAGTATACAGTTTATTATTTAAGTACAAAACTCATTAATATGATTAATTAAAACATGACTTTTTCGAACACGTGTTTGTTGGCGCTTCTAATATCTCTTGTCTTCCTCCGAGGCATCATAGATAGATAGATAGATAAGCATTTATTTCAAAACATATTTGTAAAATTTACAAAGTTTGAAATACGTCAATAAATTACAAATAGATTTACAAACAACAATAATGGGACGACAAAATACGTTTTTTCTAAAACAATCAATCAATTTTGTTTCTTAAAATCAAGGTATTCTTGAATTGAATATGGCCCGATATTGATAATGTAGTCAAATAATTTCTTTTTAAATTGACTAAAAATGCTCACACATTTAATATGCGTAGGTAAAATACTATAAAATGTGATGGCAGCATAATGACAGCTACGTTCAGTCAATGATAAGGAATGTTTTGGGTAACCATACTCCAAATGTTTACCCCTCGTCTGATACATGTGATCCCTTTTTAAATAGGCAAACTTTTCTGAATGTTTCCTAAAAAACAACACGCATTCATAAATACAAATACCAGGAGCGGTCAGCTTTCTTTGTGTTTTAAATACTTCTCGACAAGTCTCGGTATAACCCATATTTAACAAAATTCTTAGAGCCTTTTTTTGATAAATAAAAACATTATCCAAATCTGAGGTGTGACCCCATAATATTATGCCAAAGCGTAGTAACGACAAAAAATTACTATGATATATCATACGAGAGATATTAAAGTTTAAATATTTACATACTATTCTCAACCTATAACAAGAAGTTGCCAGGTTTTTACATAGGACTTCAATGTTTGTGTTCCATTTAAAATGTTCATCAATGTGCAGTCCCAGAAACTTACAATTATTAATTATTTCTATTTTAGAGTCCTCTATCTGTATTAAATTTGGAATTTCCTTTTTATTCTTAGATGTTCTCTGTGTTGAGTATGAGGCCATTGCCGTGGAACCATTTTTTTAGGATTAGAAATTGTTCATCTGAGTAATTTAATAAATCAATAATATTTTTGTTTTTAATTAAAAGATTCGTATCGTCAGGATAATTTACAACATATGTCGTCATAGCAGTCATTTATGATTTTTCTTTTTAAACTGTTGAGTATTGTTTCATCCTTAATTTGTTTAAGCTCTGCAGCCACCATTCTGAAACAAAAATCTATTATCCATTAATTTAGATAAACTTTGTATGTTTCACCAGTTGCTACAAATCTCAGTCACAATTAATTTATCCCCTGCACTAATGGACTGAAGTAGGTATGTATCTTTTTTTTCTATGCGAGTATGCACTATATAGGTTAAGTAATTTATCAAAACTTAAATTTGTAAATCGAAGAAACCTTTTTAATTGTTCTGGATGGCTGCAAGTAAAATAGTATAGAAGGTAGGAGAAAAATATGAAAACCTTTTAAGAGTAAACTTCCATTATTTTTAAAAATTCCTACATTAAAAATAAAATATGTAATTTTTTTTTTCATTTACTTCCTGTTTTATGAACTTTGACTTTCCTGATATGCCAATTAATTATAGGTTTTCAGTTTCTGACAATAAATAAATAGCTGAAATTAATTTGTTGTTTGTTTACTTTCTACTGACATGTTTTTGTTTTAAATTTGTGCCCTTTACCAAAAATATATAATATAATAATTGTAGTTTAAACGGATTCACAAAAATGAATTATATGATAACGAAATGGTTTTAAGTGGATAGTAAAATGTGTGAGGAAATAAGTAAAATAACTATAAGCGGTGCGTGCTTAAAAACATACTTGCCAAAAAGATCCAAAGGATGTTCTTAATCTTGTACCGCACATGAAGTTAACAAAGAGGAGGCTTTTTCAATCAGCTGTATGGTCTTTTCCCCACTCATAGGCCCATTTCTCGAAATTTTTCTTCTCTTGGAAGTTAGGGTATCAGCCCTGAATGCCCACTCGTGGATCCTGACGAAACCTTAGATGCTCCGGTTGGAGATGACAAAATATCTTGAACTAGGTACGTTTAACTCATCTAAAGGTCCACTATAGACCATTTCTGTATTTTCATCAGATTCTTGCTCGGTCTCTATGTGTTCGATAGAGAAATTTGACTGACTTGGACAAAGTACTGCCCCTTCAGACAAGAACTGTAGCAACTCGAAACACCATAAAGATGGTTTGTACACAGAGTCAGCTCCCGCACCACTTGCCAAACTTTTCTTTTCTCTGTTCACTTCGGCAAAATACTGTGTTCTGAGGCTATTGATTTTCTTTTTAATTTCATCAATGCTGACTTGTAATGTGGGAAATTTCTCATTAAAACTATTAACTATATCTGCTAGACTTGAAAGTCTCTGTGTTTTATTTTTGTACAGTGGAGAGTTCGCACTGTACAAATTAGGATGCTGTTCATATAGTGCTATTAAAACAGCTGACTAGTGGCATTGCAAGACATCTAAAACCAATTAAAGAAATTAAGAAAATATATAGGGGAAACTGGCCTAAAATGACATACTCGGGTAAAATGACATATCGACCATATTGCTACTTTAACACGTGACACCGTCGCCATAAAATCATAATGGCAATTGTTTTTCATCCGGGACTTCAGTCAAGCTTATTCAGCGTCGCAGGCAACACGCGTCTTAACAAAATACCAACAAGTCGTTTTTCTCGATCCAAAAAAATATTTGTGTGGTCACCTAATTTGGCTGTAATAATAGACGAGGTGCAGTAAGCCTAAGGGGGCTTAGTACAGGTAAACAAATAGACTTTTTTCTTTATTTTAAAGCAATTAAACTTTAGTTTTATTTTTTTAAAGATATATATTTTTATTAACTTCAGAGAAATCGTTATTTTGGGCAAAATGGCATACACGGTGTTGGGGTAAAATGACATACTATGTCATTTTAGGCTAAAGTCAATTTTTATTTTGATTTCAGATAATATGGTTGGCAAATACATTAGAAAATCGGCCCGTCAAAACTGGAGCGAGGCGAGCATGAGGGAGGCTATTTAAGCGGTGCAAAACGGTGGTATGGGCTGGTTGGCAGCGTCTAAAAGATATTGGGTACCTCAAGCAACACTCAGGTGCCGGCCACAACATAAGAATAAAAAAATAAAAGGTTTCAAGAAAGGCTTAGGTCGCTACCAACCTACATTTTCTGAAGAACTTGAACGCGAAATAGTAGAACATATTAAAAAATTGGAAACATGCATGTTTGGGTTGAACACAAAAGAAGTAAGACAGTTGGCATTCTAATGAGCTGAAAGGATCAAGTGTTACCCCACAGATTCAATACAATTTAAAAAATGGCTGGTTGGGACTGTCTTTTGAGCTTTAGGGCACGTAATCCAGACATTTCACTTAGAACCCCCGAAGCCACATCAGCAGCTCGCGCGCAGGGTTTCAACTGGCCGCACTGATTTTGTTTTTATCTTTGTGTAACGTCTTTAGTTTTTACGTCCTAGTTGGGTGTGTTGACCCTTTCACTTTTGTTTACTTTTTTGTTTTTAAAATAAAACTATTTTGCAATACTTCTTACTTTTGCATTTTCAACCTTTTCTATAGAAAGACTACCTATGTCATTTTACCCTAGTATAAGCCTAAAACGACATACTGCACAGTTTTTTATTAATTTGGGTGTAATTGTTTCAAAATGTAAAAGTTTACGGTTTTGTACCTCTAATAGGAAGCGACATAAACAAACGAACCCATTAAGCTTTAAATTAATGCTTAAATCTTTTACTTCCAAGTTTTGGGAAATGTTTTGCTCAGGGTATGTCATTTTAGGCCAGTTTCCCCTACATATATACAAATATTTGATGAAAAATTGGACGTGTTCTAATTGCATCAAAAGAACTTTGACAAGGCGACCTTGAAGTTATTTAATATCAAAGTCCAAGTCCTGTATTACATTCGCGAAATTCATTCAGGGCCGCCTTGTCAAAGTTATTTGACATGAACTTGGATAAGTGTAAAACTAGCTTAAGAGAAAAGTTCTAAAAGTAAGCAAAATACTAGTCAAAAATTGATAGAAAAATATGATTACTTCAAAATTGTGAATTGATAATTATGCAAATTCTCCACAAGTCAAATTTATGCATTAATAAAACTGTACGTGCAAAAATCACAATACAAAGCTGATCGACATTTCACCAAATGTCAATTGTTCTCAAAAATTTCGCCAAGGTGAGCATTACGAGCCACAAGAAAGATGAACAATGCAAATTTAGTTGAAAGTTTAGCAAAGAGCTACATTTACATAGAGAAAAGATATAAATTCACCGTCGACTGTCGGTAGAGAGAAGAAATAAAAATCCAAGGTGAGTTCTCAAAAAAATTCAATGTTATATTTCATAAATTAGAAATAAAAAAAAAGACAATTCACCTTAGACTTTTAGAAAGTAGGATTTCCTAAATCCTCCACCGGCAGTAAACTGAAAGGTCTATTGGCTACCCGTCCGTCTCTTCCCAAAATTTGGCCAAGCCTCAGTTAATTGAATTAACTCTTCTAAAAGTAGCGGATTAGAGCCAAGAATTTGCTAAAAACATTAAAGCCCATCAGAAATCGGTAACAAAGTGAGGTTAGTTACAAATTCTCCTTGCTAACTTCCAACTACGCAGTTAAATACTTCTTTCTGTAAGAGAACGAAATTCACGAGAAATATATCGAACTATATTCCATAAAGGGTCCAATAAGATCATTTATTCATCAATATTTTATAAAAAGTGACTAGATGACCACGAGGAAAAATAATACAATTTATAAATCAAGATATTGATATTAGAAATCTAACCAAAAATATTGTTTACTAGATCATAGCTTTGAAAATCCCTCCATAATCTGAAAATTGTCATAAGACACTCCTAAAACACATATATTTAATATGCTAAAACAGAGAAATAAATTCGATAAACTTAAAAGCCGAATGTGCAAAAATCACACCCGACAAAAATAAAAATAAGCTCTCACCTGTGAAATCAGAGACAGAGGCTCGTTGGCCGTTTGATTTTCATACCGGTCCAAACCGCGTCGAAAGGAGGGAGACTATTCATCAAAATTACGATATTACTATCGCCCTCTATCCAAAGGCTGGTACAATAAATATATTTTTATAGAAAACGATGTAGAAATGATACGCATACAATTCTAATGGCAGCGCCACCTATGTATAAATGATCTAACTTCTATCGAAATCTCACCCAATTACCGAAACCAAATCGCATGTAGAAGTTTGCATAAAAATCACTTTGTAATAAAGAAATCTTAAAATATGAAAAACCATGTAACGAATATTTTGTTACAACGAGATGGCACTTATGATTCCGCCCAGAGTTGTTACAAACAGAAACAACCAAGATACAAGCTGCTCATTAACATACGATTCAGTTGCGGACACCTAGGACGTCGCTGTTTCGGGACTCCGTTTTGGAATGGACTTTCGAGCAACGTCTTTCCAGAAAACTACAACCTGCAGCGTTCCACGTCCAACGTCCACCATCTTATTCGTAGACGCACCGCTCGTTGAGTGGTATAGGATTTCCCTTTTGTGCGTGTGACGAATATAAAAAAAAAAAGAAAAAGAAGATTAAATATATATAATTGCATAACTAATACCAAACTAACCCAAACTTACGAACTCTTAGATAAAACATGAAGCATGATTGATTTGTGGACGCATTAAGAATTATTGTTCAACCTTTGACAATAGCCCCGTGGTAGCAGCCAGAGAGATAACACTGAATTAAAGCAATGCAATTTTGTTTTAAGTTATTTAGAAGAAGCTCAAGTGATACAAAATCAAAGACCTTAACAAGGTTAGAGAATCTGCTGGACAGATATGTGCATGCATGAGAACCACCAAATTATTGAGAAGAAAAGGGATTTTAATTGCAATTCTTGCTTACATCAGAAATATGTATTCATAAGGATCTTTTAATTTGAAGCTAATTTATCCCTGTTTTTGATTTTGTGGAAATTTGCTTCAGTCCCGGAAATAGTTTTTTTTTCTAACAAGTGCGGAAAGTTACATACTGCGCACGACTTAGGAACACCATTATTTTAACAAGCTCATAAAAATGTTCTTAAATCCGTATTAATGTAATCGGAAACAAAAGTAACATAACAAAAGCGAATACAAATAAATTGGAATAAGAGAAATATTATCTTCTTATTAATTATTAATGATATTAATTGTAAACTTACGGTTAGTCGCATTATAAACATAAACATAAACATAAACATATTTATTAAATCCTTGGACTTTACAGGTAACAAGTATGGATCAAGTCAAAGTGTCGGCGCATTGCTAATAATGGGCCGCAGTAGAGTTTATTGTTGTACATATAAAACTATAGGTATAATAATACAAACATTATTTGATACATATATAATAGAACTAATGGAAACGTGAAAAGTAGCAATATTGCTAACCTATACATCCAGATATTATTGAGAAGAAAAGGGATTTTAATTTAATTGCGGAAGCCAGCATGTGATTTGAAGTTATCTGCTTCTTGGAAGAAGATTGCTCTAATACAGGGAACAAATATTGGGAAGAAGTTTCTTCAAAAATAGGCGCCAAACCGTGACCATTGATTATTGGTGGTACATCTGGACAAGACGTTAATGGCTCTAAATTGATTTTTGAAGATGAGCGTTCAAATAAAGAATTTTCTTAGCAATTAATTTTTCCAATTTGTAGAGTATTCAAAATACCCCACAGAATTTGATTTCCACCCTCCTAAACGTTTAATCTTTGTAATACCTTCTCCGGAAAATTTTAAACGAGGGGTAAAAATAATGTCTTGATTACTCTAAGCACCTTAGATTCCAATGTCCTCAATTTCTTCTACTGTAATATTGCTAGTAAACTTTCAGCCAATATCACACAGAAAATAGATCCTAGGAGCTGGTGGTGGTGGCTGACTCTTTCTTCTTTGCTCCAACTAATGTAAAAAAGCTTGAACGCTTATTCATTAATATAAATCATGTTGGGATGGACTCTCACTGAGGATTTTCTTGGCTTTACCTCTTGTTGCTTGCAGGTTATGGCGGAGGCAATCAACTCAACTTTGTTTCTGGATGTTTAGGTTGAAGGAAATCACAGCTTACTTGGACAATATTTATTA
>MU182936.1:230352-251203 GCA_016904865.1 Pissodes strobi
CTTCAACCTAAACATATTGTATTGTGGACGTAACTTCTTATCACTTTGTTTCTGGAGTTTTCCCGGGTTGCTTGAAGAGAGCAGTGATTATTCCGCTCTACAAGCGGGGTGAACACAACTGTCTTTCTAATTTTAGACCCATAGCATTACTGCCTACTTTTGCCAAGATTGTGGAACGGCTCGTTAAGGTGAGGATGGTTTCATTTTTGAATGTCACATTGTCGTCGATCGGTAAACTGTCCTTACTGTTCTTGATACTTAATATACTATATTATATTCTAAAATGCTATAGTACAAGACAGTTATACAATGATTTAATAGCTTTAATATCACAAACATTTGAACAGGCACGGCGCAGAAAGCCCAACATTCTTGTTGCTTTTAACACTACGTTATCAATATGCTTATTAAAACTCGTCGCTGCAAAAAACTACGCCCAACTCATTAAAACTGACCACCGATTCCAATGCAACGCCTTCAATGGAATATTGATACTCTAAAGGACTTTTACATTATAAAACCGCATAATTCTGCATTTGAGAATATTAATCTCTAAATAATTCAAATTACACCAATTGACTAGATTAGTTAAGTCTTGTTGCAGTGCCAAACAGTCATCGATAGAATAAACAACCCTAAACAACTTGAGATCATCGGCATACAAGAGACATCTGCATTGTCCAAACACAGACGTGACAGAAATAATAAAAAGCAGGAACAAAACTGGACCCAAGTGGGAGCCCTGCGGCACGCCCGACGTAACATTTATTTGGCGAGACACTACAGCTCCAACTTTAATACACTGCTTACGATCGGTAAGATAGGACTGAACCCACCGAAGATATGGACCGGAACCCCCTAGGCCTGAAAGTATCTCAATAAGCAGCCCGTGACAGACTCGGTCGAAAGCCTTCGTAAGGTCTGTATAAATGACGTTCACCTGAGAACCTTCTTCTACGCCATTCACCACATAATCATGAAATATTCCCAAATTAGTAGCAGTTGATCGGCCCTTGAAGAAACCATGTTGATTGGAGGATATCTGATGTTTAAAGCATTCAAAAAGTTCCTCAGTGATTATCGACTCAAACACTTTAGACATAATAGGCATCAGAGAAACACCACGATAGTTTTAATGGCCTTTTTGATCCAGACTTAAAGATGGGAACAAGCCAGGAGTGTTTCCACAATGTTGGAAAGCTGCCCTGATCAAAGGATGCCTGGAAAACAAGACTCAATGGACTCGCCAATGAGTCGCAGCAGTTCTTCAGAAAAACTGAAGGAATCCCGTCTGAACCCATGCTCTTGCCTTTGTCCAGTGAGCTCAGCCTCCCGACAATTTCCTGAGAAGTGAATGAGTGATGGATAAGGGAAATGCATCCACCCTCCGAAATTACTGGAAACTGCTGGTTCGAGTAATCCCTGTAACAGTCTTCAAAATGCTCCGCGAGAGCATCTGCAATTTCATTTGGTGCACGGTAAAAAAAATATAAATATATTTATTATGAAGGACCCTCGTATGCATCAATAATTATTGTTGCTGTAGCAGTTAAAAATATTTGGTCCTTATTATGTGTGGAACAGTCGTTAGTTGACTACAGTAAATTTCGATCTAGGTTTCCAATTTTATAACATCGACAATGAATTCATCAGGTTAAGATCTGTACACGGGTCACAGTTTTACGTGGTTCTCGCCCACTTTTCTTGCCGATTGAGGACTCAAACTCAAAAAATGTCAATATGAACATAAATGTTGTAGACAAAGCCAAAACATTAAAGAAGTCATAAAATTAAACCAAAACCAAAACACTAAGTTACAGTAAAACTAAGATAAAATGCAAAACATAAAAAAATACTTAAATGCTAATCATTATGAAATTTGCTTAAATTATAGTAAGCTTTACCAGCGAGAAATCACTTAGTCTTTATACATAGGCTCTTTTCAGTCTTAAGTTTTCTTATTTCAAGTGGAAGATTATTAAATAGTTTTTTACCTCCATATACAATAGAGCAACGGACAAGTTCAAAGTGAGGAATGGGTGGCCTCAGCAGGTAATTTGGTCGAGTATTATACTGATTACCTAATACTAGTTCATGTTTGTATTTTCTAAAAACCAAACAAACTGTTTCCAGAATAAAAAGACAACACAGTGTCTTCTGGTCTTATGTGAATTCACTCAAGAAGTACTACGGCATTCCTAAGAGTATCCCGACCATAAACCAATTTTATGGTCGAGATACACAAATTCTTTTATTATTGCTTAAAACCATAAAGAAGGGTGTGGTATTTTAATTAACCACTTTTAATGAACAGTATAACATAGGGTGGTGAGAGAAACTGAAACATGTATTCGGTATTGATATAATTTAATAATGCAGGTGTAAATTGCATTTGAATATAATGGAGATAAACAAACAACGTTTTCTTTGTTAAATAGAAAAAATATATACACACCTTCCGAACTAAAATCCGTGTGATAAAGACATTAAATGCGCACGCTTGTAGAAGAAAACTATTTAAAATTCTCTATTCCATCATTGGCGCATATTTTCTACATGCATCGTTTATATTAGGCTAAATTATTTTGGTTCCTAATGGAGCTTTGGAATGTGATAGGTTATCATTTTTGCTTATAATAATAATAATATTTAAGTCTGGCTGTTTTATGTACCTAGCGTATTGCTATCAGCTATCAGCATGACATTGAAAAGTCAAATGGGTCCCTTACAATTAATTTATGAATGAATTTGTTCTTCTGAAATATTTTATCTGTAAAATCTAATTTAGAAATTTTACAACTTGACTTTAAAATAATCCATGATTTGTTCTCTCCATCATCCATCATTTAGTTTATGTTTTTCTTCTGAAGCTGAAATTAATGCTGAACGCATAGGTACTGGTGACTAAAAGAATCATGGGCTCCAAACCCATAGTTTGCTAAACCGCGAAGTGAACCCTCAGATTTATTCACTGAGTTGTAGTAAATACTAACAAATCATTATAAGTCTTTTATCACATTTCCTCATCTATCGGGCCCAATCATTATCATCAAAATATATTATTTTAGGCACCTGAACCCCCAGAACCATGGACGGATATCAAAGACGCAACCAAAGAAGGACCAGAATGCCCATCAGCAGATATGTACTTTACTTATTTTGTTGGAAAGGAGGACAACTGCCTAAATCTAAATGTCTATACCAAAGAAGTAAGTAAAAGTTTTATTTTTTTTAAATCTACATATACGTTAGCTCAATAATAACAAACCGAGTGCATGCCAAGTTGTCGCAATCGCTCGCTCGTGCATTTTAACACAAACAAATATTTTTAATGCATCGAACCACGTCATTGCATCAGCATCATAAAACAGTAATTAAATAACTCCATAGGTAGTAATTTGCTCCAATAGCTTTCATTAATTTAAAATTTGCGTAGTTATGGTAAAAATTGTTCATTATTAGCAACCAGGGTGTTTTGGCTTTTTGTGGTCCCTTCTTCTGCTGAAGCTTCTCGCTCTCGATCCAGAAACTAGTTTGTTAAATCGTTAAAAGCCTTATTCATTTAGTGCCTCGTAATTTCCATGAATGGCTCAAGCTTCACTCATGAGTAGTGTTGTAAATGGAAATATTTCCATGGAAAAGGAAACATTGGAAATTTCCAAAGGCCTACTGGAAATATTGGAAACATTGGAAATATTTCATATTACATGTTAATCGGACGTTAAACAAAATAATAATTCTTGTAATTTTATTTTAAAAAACCATCATATTAGTAGAAACACCGCTAATGAAACTCGTAATTTAAAAAAAATTTGTCATATTTTCGTCGAAACCATCCAAACACGATCGTTGATACGATATTTTATGGAAACTCCGTACTGCGAACGATACGACAACTACGTACTGCGTAGCATCCAATTTACCTACACACGCTACGATTTATCGTTACTGCAACAGTTTCGACCGATATCGTACTGCATGTAGTACGCTAAATCGTTACGTGTGTAGGCCGTTTAACACCGACGGTCGGCGGCCGACGGGGTTTTGTGCGTACGAGTTTTTATAAAAAGTCTGTTGTTTTTAAAGTGCTGCGAATAGTGCGAATCACTGCATTGCATTTGCTGTTCAGTTGTAAAATAGGAAAAACAATAGACATAGTATGGAAATATTGTATTTTTAAAGGTCGAAACACATTTCAGTGCAAATATTGTACCAAAACTTTTTTTAAGAATGCTTCCAGAATTAAAGTGCATCTGGCTAAAAAATGTACAAAGTGTCCAAAAGAAATTAAACGAAAGTTTATGGAAAAAAATGATGAAACAAATTCAAGTGATTCTGATGGAACAGACACCCTCAATGTAATATCAGAGCCGTCAGTGCAGGCACCGAAGCCATTACCTGTTAGTTCCAGTAATAATTGTAATACTCAGCTTGAAAAGCCATCTACATCCAACGACACAAATCTATCTATATCAACCTCTGCCAGTCCCAGTGTTGCTGATACCACGAACAATATAGCTTTGCGTAGCTATATTGTTTGTGCCGATACTGTTAAACAAATCTCAACAAGACCTTCAGGTTCTAGAAGTATTTATGAATTTGCCGACCGGATTTCGGAAAAAGATCAAGTAAGGATGGTTTTATTATTAATTATATTTACCTTCTTTTAATTACCTGTTCGATTTTACGTATAACATATTAGTTTATTCGTTTTTAGCTATGATGCTATAAAACAATATTTTAAAACATTAGGAATAAACTATAACAACTTATTAATCGCTATTTTAAACAATTTGAAGCCATTCTTAGCTGAACACCCTGTATATAATCTAATTTATTTTTTTTGTATTTTCAGGAAAAAATTGAAATCCAGCTAGCCCGTGCCATCTATGCCAGTTACTCTCCATTGTCAATTGTTGAAAATCCCGAATGGATCAAGTTATTTAAAATGCTTCGTTCTACTTTCGTACCACCCAGCAGGTACAAACGGTCCGTTACAAAGTTGGATTCTGAATTTAATCAAGTAAAGGAGAAGGTAGAATTAAAAATCCATGAAAGTGAAGTTCTAGGGCTGCAGAGTGACGGATGGAGCAATATCAGAAACCAAGGCGTTATTAACTGTATAGTAACTACACCGTCACCGCTACTTGTGGCTCCTATTGAAACAAAGTCAGAAAGACATACAGGACAATATATAGCTTAAGAGATGAGAAAGCAGATTGAAACATACGGACCCGAAAAGTTTTTCGTTTTTGTTTCGGATAATGCGAAAAATATGCGAGCAGCTGGAAACATTTTAACTACAAAGTACAGGGTGATCCGCTATATTTTCACCAATGGATATCTTGGTTAATATTGGTTTTAGAAAGAAGTTTAAATTAGCGATCTTTTAGTATTTTTCCTGAGCCATCATAAAATGAAATCAGAAGTATATTTTTTACTAATTATGATTTTTTTAAATGGAATACCTGGTTTTTCTCTTCACCATTTGATACAGAATGATTTTCTGATTTCAAATATATAAGGGTTGATGGCATTATTTTCAACCGTTATTGAATTATATTGAATTTTATATATCTACTTTTTTAAATAACTAACAATTTAGTAACCTATTAATTTTAATTAATCGTCATAGTTATTATTGTCTCTCTGACAAGCGGATGATAATGTCATTCTCCCAGAGAGAAATTAATATTAATTTCTCTCTGCATTCTCCATAAGGTGACTGTGCGCGATGGACGTCGACAAAGCTAAGTCAATAAAACAAAATTTTCGGTGCACCCAATCCTGAAAGAACGATTTTCTTTCGAAACTTCTCAGACCTTAATCACTGAATTGAGAAGTGACGAGCATATGTTCTTCAATGTTCATAACTACATTCAACGATCTACTGGCCTGAGTTGCAGCAAGCATAAACTATGAAAATTCAAGATTTAGGAAAGCTGGTGGGGGTGAACAGCGTCGCTCGGGTGTTCGGCGGCGCTGGCAGAACACCCGAGAATACTTGTTGGAGCCGATAAAAAAAAATGGAGTCTCATAGATGCGAACAGCGTTATTCAAAGACATTTTATATGGCAGCAGGATGATGCACCGGTTCATAGTGTTCTATTTGTCAGGGAATTCTTAAATCAAAATTATGAGACTTGGATTGGTCGTGGTGGATGGCCTCCTTACATTCCGTCTATATTCTTGACGTGCGCCACGCTTATCCCATCATTCATAGGAAATCAATGACATTATCATCCACTTGTCAGAGAGACAATAATACCCATGACAATAATTAATCAAACAAGATTACTAAATGGTTAGTTATTTGAAAAAGTAGATTTATAAAATTCAATATAATTCCATAACGGCTGAAAATAATGCCATCAACCCTTATATATTTGAAATCAGCAAAGAATTCTCTATCAAACGGTGAAAAGAAAAGCCAGGTATTCCATTTTAAAAAATCATAATTAATAAAAATATGTGACTTCTGATGCTCGATTGCTTTTTCTGATTTCATTTTATGATGGTTCAGGAAAAATGCTATAAGTTCCCTAATTTAAACATCTTTCTAAAACCAATATTAACCGAGATATCCATTGGTCAAAATATAGCGGATCACCCTGTACAATATAATCGCGTATGGTTGTGTTTCACATACACTCAATTTGTTGTGCACCGATATGCTTAAATTCAACAGTGTTTCGTCTGTAATAACTAAAGTGACAGAAATTGCCAATCATATTAGAAACAAACAAGTTTTTGTATGAATTATTAAGACAGAAACAAACCGAAAACAAAAATATAGACCCAAAAGCAGGCGCTATCCAGTTGCCCGTAAAAACACGCTGGTCATCGATTCTACATTTTTTAAATAGTATCTATAACACCAAGCTCAGTTTGCAAGGTCTTTCTGTTAGCCAAGAGGGAGCACAAATTATTAATAAATCGGTAAGGCAGACGATGATGTATTTTGGGAACAAATTGTAAACCTAATCAACATTTTTCAACCCATTTGTAAATGATTAAAAATCGTAGAAGGGGATTACTACACCATTCACTTCGCTGTTAAGGCCTTTAGTGACACAAAAAATGTGATTCAAGAAAATCTTTCACCGTCATCCCCGCTCAATGAAGAGGAAAAAACTACATTATTGGAGTTAATAGCTAAAAGAAAAAAGATTTTGTTATTCCCTCCATTATGCTGCAGATTTACAACACCCAAAATCCCAAGGGGCCCACCTTGATGAATCTCAAATTATCTGCGCCATTGAATGTATACTAAACGTTGGAAAAAATATGCTGAATCTTAGACCCCAAGATCTTATCGACGAAATTGCAAAAGGGGTAAACTTTTTGCAAAGATTTCATTTGGAAGAGCAGCCTTAGTAACCCGATGTCCTGGTGGAAAGGACTTTGTTCTTCAACTTCTTTATCCAAAGTGGCGGCATGTATTTTGATGATGCCAGCTTCTTCGGCAGCTACTGAACGAAGTTTCAGCACCTACAGTCACATTCATTCGAAAAAGAGGAATAGGCTAACCAACGAACGAGCAGCTAAATTGCTATATGTGTCTCATAATCAAAATTTACTACGAAAAATGGATAGCGGTAGCAGATCTATTTATGTTTTTGACGAATATACAGAAAATGGTGAAGACATTATTCTCGACATTATTGATGAAGATATAAGCGAGAAAGTTGACTGGCAGGAAGGAAGTCCTGATGATAATATAGTGGACGTGTCAGATGACGAAAATTATGTTGTAGGGCTCGCTGATGAAGATATTTTTATAAATACTCAAGGGCCTCAAGGCCAAATAACACCAACATTAAATGAAGAGGAAGACAGCGACGAAGACATGCCCCTCTCTCGATTGGCGTCCATTTCAAGTATTCCGGAAATTCCGACACGCACGTTTTATTTATAATTTATCTTTTTATACTGTAATAATCCTCAGTCACTGCAATATAATATATTTATATTTTCCTATGTATTACGTTTGCTACTTTTTGTGACAAAATTTTTAGTTTTTGTTTTTTTTTATGTTAGTTTTGTCATTTAATATATATTTTCAATATTTCCAATGTTTCCAAATATTTCCAATGTTTCCCGAAATATTTCCGGAAATATTTCAGTAGAATATATTTCCGGAAATTTTACAACACTACTCATGAGGCACGAAAGGAAAATTTTCTACCATTCAACGAACGGTGCGTGTGCGGAGAAGATGGTGGACATTGGACTTGAAGCGCTGTAGATTGTAGCTTTTGGGAAAGACGTTAATCAGAAGTCAATTCCAGAGCGAGGCAGTCCTCCAGATAAAGGAGTCCCGTAACAGCGACGTCCGGGTGTTAGCAGCTGAATCGTATGTTGATGAGCAGCTTGTGTCTGAAGGGTGTATCTATTTGGCACCACTCTGGGCGGAATTATTAGTCCCAGCTCATTCGAACACCTTTCGTAGTAGCCTCGATTCTTGTTCAAGACTCTCAAGGCCTTTAGTCAACTCTGAGTCATCCACAAAACGAATTTTTCTCCTCTGTATGGAGTCCAATATATTGAGGAAATGTTTGGGTTCCGAGCTCCACACATGGGAACAGTCTTCCAGATATGGTCTTATCTGGGCGGTATAGAGCAGGGCTGATGAGGTGTGTACAACTTTTTTGCTCCATAGAGTGCTCCTAGCTTTTGTGCTGCTACCTTAGCGATTTGGTGACATAATTACGCCAAGACATGTTGTTTTCTACGTTGATGACCAGCAAGATGAGGCCAGAGTCAATGTTTGTCCCGTGATTTATAAGTCAGGTCCTGCTTTTTTTGAGAAGAGAGCTGTTTGAGTCTTTCCTGCGTTAAACTTGACACCATTTTTCTCACCCCATTCCACGATGACGGACGTTCAAATCCTCTTTGATGGCGGCAATATGATTTTCTCGCTCGCGTTGGGAACGAGCAGCGATCTTGAAAGAGTGCTGTCGTTTGCAAAGCTGTGAATAGGATTCTCTGTTCCGTCTAAGAGACCGTTGATATGGAGCAGTAATGGTGTGGGAGATAATATACACCTTTGAGGAACTCCGGCATTGATTTTAAATTCCTCCGAGAGAGTTCCGTCAATACCAACTCGGATGCTTCGATCCTTTAAGAAATTGGAAAGCCATAGAAGCAGTGCTGGTGGTAGTCCGTATGCTGCCAATTTGCTTAACATTCCGTCATGTCACACCCTATCAAATGATTTGGATATGTCGAGAGCCACTGTACGAGATTCGCCGTAGCTCTCGATGGGTTTGGTCCACAAGTGGTAACGTAAGTCAGGAAATCCCCCGTTGATCTGTGCTTACGAAAGCCATACTGACGATCACTTATGATGCCTGCCGATTCGCGATATTTTAAGAGTTGTTCGTTGATCAATTTTTCCATGACTTTGAACCTGATGGGAACTAAGGCAATTGGGCGGTAGTTATTTGGGATCGCTTTTTTACCATTCTTCGGGAAGGAAAGCATGCAGTTCTGTATGATAGGGAGGAAAGCCTGCATAGTGGAGCTGTTAGTTCAGTAGCGCCTTTCTTAAGCACTATTACGGAAACGCCATCCGGTCCTGTAGCCTTTTTAATATCTAGGCTTTTGAGTATTCGTTTCACTTCGCGTTGGCGAAATACCAGACCTGGCATTGAGGATTTAAGGAATTCACTCTCGGGATAGTTGGAAGAGTCTTTCCTTGAGGATCTAAGGTAGAATTTGATGCAAACATTTTCGCAAGAATGTTCGCTTTTTCTTTGGCCGTTTCCGCTATTGAGCTATCAACTTTGGTCAGTGGTGGGATTGACGTCTTTGAGAAACGCTGATTGGCAGCTTTGGCAACCAACCAAAAGGATCTTGATCCGTTAGGACAGTTAAAAAGCTTGTTATTGATTTGCTCGCCCATCTTGCTTTATTTGAATGATCAATTAGTGGTCGGTGAATGGGTTGAGATGTCTAAGGCAGATTTTGGCATCTCCGTCCTCATCAGAACTTTTAATCTAATGCTCAATGTATGAAACTAGTTTTTCTACTTATAACAAATGTTTTTAGTTTCTTCGAATCAGGTATTCCTTTTTTATCATTTAATTTGTTGTGACAGTATTAGGACTTTTTTAAAATGCCTACTGGTATTCATAGAAATTAGAACACGCTTTTACTGTGTCTGCAATCTAAAGTGAATCAAAAATAGCAGTGTCGTTTAACCTTCAAGTGATAATATAATGAAACACTTACCTTTATCTGTGGCAATATTGCTAATATGGTTCAACTAATTAAGGACATTTTTAAAAAATATGTGATAAAAAATATCCATTATGCTACTTTTAGATTGTTAATTGTACTTTCCTTAGGATATCGCTGCCTCAAAAGTTTTGTCAGAAAATATATCTAAGTACGAGACAAGGAATAAATTATTCTGAAAAAAGTTAAAAAAGGATTTAGCTATTTGCAGAATATAAATTTATTTATTATAATATCTTCTTTATGATGAATAATTTATATCTATCTAGAAGAGCCCAGATAGGCGAGTATTCTTCAATCCAATGAAATGAAAGATACTCAAATTTCAGTAATCATGGGTTTTTATTAAAGAGTTGTGATATGATATTCTCTTTGCTTTAGTTACCCAAAGATAAGCCTCTCAAAAAGCCTGTCATGGTATGGATTCACGGAGGTGCCTTTACGTGCGGTTCAAACAAAAGTGAATTGTATGGGCCAGAGTACTTATTGACTCAAGATATTATTTTAGTTGCAACTAATTATAGATTAGGTATTTTAGGTAAGTAGCTTCATTGTCGTAGTTATTTATTCGTAACCTCGTAATTCGCGTTTATTTGCTGCACTAAAGTTGCAGACCCCCACTTGTTTTAAAGCATTTATCAAAAACATTGTAACGCTCAATTACCGAAAATACAAACCCAATAATAGTTTACATAAATCTCCAAGTTCACAATCAGTGGTACAGCCTTTAGTGCAGGTAACAATGGCGGCCCCCATCTTTTAGACAGTGGAGAAAGGTCGAGGTGAGTTATAATGCCTGAGCGCCAAGCTGTTAACTTTTCGCCATGCCCTAATGCAGGATCTTCAGTGAGATTCAGGAGGTTACTCTGAAACCACGTGTAGTCAGAGGAGTCTCTGTATGCAGTATGGAACACTAGGAAGCCACTGAAACACAAATTGGGCAAATTAAAACGGTGATCAAGCCAAAATATGAAGAAATCAGGTACGGAACCTCAACAAATAATAAATAGATCAAATCAATAATTGTAACTTAAACAACATACCTTAAGATGTTAAACGGGATTCAAGCGTGTGGCAGCTCTCGAAAGTCAAATCCTCAACATGGATGCAGGTGGCCGAATCTGCAAATCTTCACTTATCTACAATCATCCATCAGACGAGAAGCCACCGACGACCACAAGCCTGCTCAAGAGCTTCGTTGAATATTACCCTTACTAGGGCACTGTATATTTCAACTAAATATCGGTATCTACGAAAAATCCAAATTTCGAGAGCTACGCACTGAAACCTTCTGGTTCCTTCAAGATCACATAAGGACTAAATTGGCTTACCCTAAAATGACGACACCAGAGGAATCATCACCGCGCCTGCCCAACGTGCCATGTTGTCAGCATCTCTATTTGTGACAAAGTACTAGAAATTTATGACGTCATACTACCGGATTCGTCAAATCAAGCGATAAAAGGGCTTACTATTGAAATGATCTGACTCGGTTAGAAGTTACTTCTTAGGTTCTCAGTGGGAGTACATAATCCAGGCGTTATGTGGCAGTTAAAATTACAATCAGCACACGTCACTAATAGCAATATGACAAATAAGACATTAACTTGGCAACAGTGTCGACCGTGAAGACCACGCGCTTGTCCATAACCTGTCAATTATGTAGCCAAAATTACATTCACAGAACTCTATAAAACATAGAACCATTTCCTTGCCGTAGTGCACTATCATGTCCGAGCTGAAAAATACAATCAGCCAATTCAAGCGTATGAGAAGTAAATCCTACAATTAAGCATCGCGACTTAGAGTGGTTCTCGAGTCGATATCGATTGACAGACACTACGCCGACGCGGCCTTTGTCGACCGACTATGGGTCTATGGTCCAAATCCGACAAGTGACAAGTCATACATACTTCTAATAAATATCATTCCCAAAATGAAAATATTCCGTAATTACCTAAGTAAAACAATGAATAACCAGATCTATATCAACGAGACAATTACCATAGTATGACCATCAAATTTACCAAAAGTAAGTTCCAATTTCAGTGCTAGATCTCCCTAAATTACCTTACAATATGACTACTCTAATCTGTAACCAATCTACCACGACTATTGTTTTATTTTAAGCACAACCCTCCAAGAAAGACTGAAATAGATTCCAGATGCCCAAGACGACTTGGGCATCTGGAAAACCAGTACTGGCTATTCAATGCTAGAACCGAAGAGCAAAGCAATGACATAATTAGCAAAGTCGAAGCCAAAGGGTGGCCGTCAAGGTATATTATAGGACCGAAAATAAAGAAAATGGGCCAAGTAATTAGACGAAGGGTTAATTTTTTACCATTTAGAAAGGCAACACAATAAGAGAAAACCAAGGGAACAACACCAAAGTATAACTAAGCTTTGTAGTTTCAAGCTAGGAACGATATACTGTGTGTGTAAAGTTAACGGTTCACATAAAGGCCTGCGCATTTAATCATATTCATAAACATTAGCTTTGAAATACCTAGCTTAGTGGATTAGGCACCATGTTTTCCCATTACTAGTGCTATTATGATGTTTATAAAATTTTTGTAGTCTATTTCAATAAATAAAATGAGGTTTTCACTATCACAATGGAAATACGCTTCCCTACTGTCGCCTTATGCCACCAAAATCCGCAAGACAGCAGCACAAAAGGTAGGAGCACTCTATAGAGCAAAAAAGTTGTTATACACCTCATCAGCTTTTACTGCCCAGATAAGACCATCTCTGGAATACTGTTCCCATGTGTGGCGCATGGCACACAAACACTTGCGCATGATATTTGGCTCCATACAGAGGAGAGCAATCCGTCTTGTGGATGACCCAGAGTTGACTAAAGACCTCGATAGTCTTGATCATGGAAGAAAAGTGGCGGAGCTATCTCTTTACTATCGATACTACTACGGAAGGTGTTCGAACGTGCTGGCACTTATGATCCCGCCCAGAGTTGTGCCAAACAGAAACACGCGTCAGACACAAGCTGCTTGTCAACATACAATTCAGTTGCGAGCACCTAGGACGTCGTTGTTACGGGACTGCCTCGATCTGGAATGGACTTCCGAGTAACATCTTTCCCGAAAACTACAACCTACAGCGCTTCAAGTCCAACGTCCGCCGTCTTCTCCGCACATGCACCACATGAGTGGTATAGGATTTTCCTTTTGTGTGTGTGCCGAATACAAAACATATGTATTATTTGAAAAACACTTAAACTTACTTCATTCTGGGTAGAACAATAGATAAATTTGAACATTTTAATCTCATACCCAAACAAAGAACAATCACCTGAAAAACAGAGCAAAATGAGAAGTCGTCTTTTTAATATTCATAGCTGTGGATTCATGGAAATTAGAAATAATCTGGTGTATTTGTACACTTATTATTAGACATTACAGTGTATGCTACTAAAATTAGGCATCTAAACGAAGTTGAAATTATTGCAAGCTCCACAACATTAATTGGAAATGACCACAAGAATTGTCATGCAGCCCCTTTTTGCTTTATGCATGGTTTGCAATTGTTACTTAGAGTAGATGAGCTAGTTCGTGTCGAAAACGGGTGACAACTATTGGGCAAGACGAAGACAGATTTATGTGCAATTGTAATCTTATACACAGCACAGCTATCGCTAGAGACCTGCAAAATGATCTCAGAAGAACGGCTAGATTTCAAATTTATACGAAACGATAAGAAAAAGGTTTCCAGTCCGAAAACCACGGTTGAATAAGGAACCGACTAACGTTCGCTCAACAACACATGGCGTGGATTAGTTCCTTGGCTGAACGAATGAATGTCGCCCTATACATCAATCCTTGTAAGTCATATGGTACCGTCTAAAGCCCTTATAGGCGATGCATTTATGTTCCAGCAATGTTGTGCCAGACTACATATAACAGGTCAGATAAGACAGCTCCTGAAAGACCAAATTCTAGGTATGGACTTGACCAGATCTCAAACCGATTGAGCACTTATGCGGTGACCCAGATCGGCAGATCAAAAGCCGAAGTATGACCCCAGACACTCTTCAACAACTACTGGCAGTTCTTCAGAAAGAATGGGTCAACATACCTCAAGAGGATATCCAGAACCCAAATCGATTGTTTTCTACAACGAAATTTTAGATATCCTTCTTAAATTACGACAACTATGCTATAATTATGAATTCGCATATTTTAATTTAAATTTGAAGAACCAATACAAAAATTAGAGATAACCCTTCCAGAATGTAATTATTTATGTTTTACATTCCAGGTTTCGCAAGTTTTAAGGATCCGAGCCTTGGGGTACCTGGAAATGCTGGACTTAAAGATATGAGAATGGCTTTAAGATGGGTCCAGCAAAATATTGAAAAATTTGGAGGTGATCCTGGCAATGTTACCATCTTCGGAGAAAGTGCTGGAGGAGCTTCCGTTCATTATTTGACTCTAGCTCCAACTACCCGAGGTGAGTTATGATTTACATGTAAAATACATTATTGTTTATTGCTTCTCTATTTGAAATAGTGAATACGTGAATGCTGTCTTAATTTTCATTAAAATTATTTCAAACATGTCAAAATATTTCCAAATAATATAACGTTTAACTTTTCGGATAATAATTATTTCATTCCAGAGTTTTGATCAAATATTTTTGTAGATTGAGAGGAAAATACCTCGATTATGATTTTTTTCACTTTCATTACTTTGTTCGTTAAGTAATAAATCATCCACGTAAAAAGACATCAATAATACCATAGACACGTTCATTTCTGGATAAGGTGGAATTTTGATTTCATGTCTTGAGTGACGTCTGAAGAAACACATTATTAAATTCTTTTATAAAAATTTTTATTTAAAGTATCATTTATAATTATATTTTCTTTGATATTAAATATGTTTATTTTATTTTAGATCTTTTTCATAAAGCAATAGTCCAAAGCGGAAGTGCTCTTAATAGCTGGGCATGGGGTAAAAATAACTCGTCCGAAATAGCTAAGTGTATGGGCTACAAATCGACTGATGAAAAACATATATTAGAAAAGTTAAGACATGAGCCTGCAAGGAATCTTGTTAGCGGCCTAAAGAAGCATAAAGAGGTAACTGAATATTTTTTTTAATTACGAAGATCTAGACATACGTATTTGAACATGTTTTTAAGGTTGGTAAATATCTTTCATTAAACCCGGTATTGAACTAAATTCTGACATTGAACTAGTGCAGATCATACTACGAGATCGAAGCCAAAGTCAAAATGCGTATTTATTCCACCCACTACAATATACATTAATCTTGCCTTATAGAATCGTCAAAATTATAATTTATAAGAAACACCTAATAAGACATCTTCCTACGAAATGTACAAGAAAAGTATACAAACAAAAACATTAAAAAGAAAATTAAAAGAAAGGGTTACAAACTAAACAGTATGCATCATGTGTATTTATTTATCCACCTACCAGCCCGGAAGTTAAATGTCCCTTACAAGAACCCTTACAGAACAGTAGCATCTGTGAACCAAAAAATCGCTAAGCCGAAGCTTGATATTCGCACTTAAATTCCCAAAAGTGTTAAGATTCTATTACCTTACTGTGAGGGTCATGATCTTGAGACTTGATTTGTTCATAATTACATAGGTTATATAGTGTGTCCAAAATTGGCAGGGGATGTATTGGAATTTTGGAAACTATAAGAGATAGGAAAATTATTAAATGGGGAAAGTTGTAGTTCATTCAATTGTGAAATCAATACTGTTTCGGTGATGGCTCTATATATTTTAGTTTTTGAAAAACCTAAAAATTTGCTCAAACCACGTCGAATTTGCAGCCTTGGTTGTTCCCATAATTGAGGATTTTCTACAGCCCAGTAATGGTGGTTGTATTTGTTAAATGCGCCACAATTATTGGTAAATGTATTTCGTCTGTTCATAAAACATTTTTGCAAAAAATGAGGTTTTCTTGACATTTATTTCAATTATAATAGCAAAATTGTAGTCTCCTCTGCTCATTAAGCCCTTGCTCGAATTCGAGCCTAATGGGGACTTGAAAACCGTAAGAAATACAGTGTCGATCAAATTAGAGCAAAATTGCACATTTAGGTACCTAAAAATAGGTCGTTTAGAAAGTTTTAAAATCCCGAGTATTTCCGGAGTTATTCGGAAAAAACCGAAATACTGAAAAATCGTTTTATTTCTTTCTTTAGCTTATTTCTTTCTTGAGCTTATTAAAAACCGGATTTCAAATTGAATTGCACTTTTGCATTGCCACTTTTTTCACTCTATCCGATGGTGGTATCCAGTTGGGAATCCGACGACGTCTCGTCTTCAAGAGGTCATCATCAAATTTCTTTTTTTAAATACCAACTTTAATTTTTTTTATCGTTTTTCAGATGATACTGGTGTTATTAATATTAAAATAAAACAATTTTCAAAAATTTTGGATTTACAGATATCTCCGAAAATACTTGGAGCTTTAAAACTTTCTAATAGGCATATTGTTAGGAAGTACCTAACGGCGCAATTTTACCCTAATTTGACCGACACTGTCTTGCGGTTTTCGAGACCCCATACATAGACTCGAATTCGAGCCACCCTGTACAAGGATAAGTTTGTCTGGACGATAATGGGCTCTTTTTACGTCATGTATGGTTGACTTCTGAATGTTACGTTCTTCGTTTGCAACTCGTGTACCAGATGTAGTATTTCCGAAAAAATATTCTTGAATGTTTCTATTTCGATTTTCAATATTTTTTGATACTTTTTTTGAGTAGTGTATTCTTGAGAGCGAGTCCTTCCGGAGGAGGAGGTATTTTATCTCTCACGGTGGAATAAAATTGTACCTCCCTGTAGAATCTTAGTACATTTCCTATCCTTGTTTACCTTAAAGATACAGACGTGAGATACCGGAGGAGGTAAAATAAAGGTAGAGACATAAGAAATGTATGATGCATCATCCTATAATGTAATCCAGTTATATTTCGCTGCACCTCCGGGAGAAATCTCTCTCATGATAAAATGAGGAGTTACTGATGGAGCCTTTAATAAAACACTGATTTGAAGTACTGGTTGAGTTTTATTAACAAAATATAAGACGCAAATACACTAAACATAAAGAGACGAACTTTAGATAAAACGTTATTGTGAACAAACTGATCTGACCTTTTACAAATAATAGACAGATAAGGCATTTCCGGTTGCTGCGTGCTAGTGCGCGCCAATTTCAAATGTTGACATATAACCTGCGATATTGCAGTTACTATTATCATTAAATAAGAAGTTAAAACAAATTAGTCCTCAGAATTTCTCATGTATGTGTTATATCGTCTTTCAACTGACTCTGAATTTCTCTCTCCTCCACTCTGCATTTTATTTCTTCAATTTAAAATTTAGTCTTCTACGGACGAATTGAAATTAGGAAATCGAATACTCAAAAGGTTCCATTCAGAAATTGTTAGTTCAGAAATAGTTTGGGTTAGTTTGGGTAGCCCCAAAAAAAAAGTGAAGTGCAGTTGAAGGAAGTTCTAATTGTTTAAATCCATTAAAGCATGACAAAATTTGCACACCAAATTCTTGCATTCACAAATTTTGTTTAAATTGCTGAACAGAATGGTTAGAAAGGAATGATGTTTGCCCATTGTGTAGAAGTTATTGCGAGTTAATTAATGTAAATTATACTAAGCAAAGGGTTATTAATAAATAATTGACAAATCAATAATAGATATTTTGGAAGTTATTCCATACAAGTATACTAATGGTGAAGAAGATGATGAAATTTCTTAAATAAAAATGGATTTTGCATTTATAAGGAACGTCCTTACTTAGGATCATTTAGTTGCTTCCAGTTCTAGCCGATTAATATCAGATAATTATTATATGGCTGCACAGCAGACCAAAATATTTTAATGTGAGTTTGCAGAACATTATTCAAAAGCTCAAGTACTCAATATTTTGAGAATTTCGTAGCAGAGAAAGAATTGGAAGAACTTCAATTAGAAGTGTGAGAAATGGAGGAATTTACATTAGAAATGTATGAAAACTTTCTTGTTCATGGTTTTATGCACTTGCGGGAAATGACACTAAGTTATATTACAGGATGATGCAACACTCATGTCTTATGTCTGTATCTTTAAGATAGACAAGGATAGGAAATATATTCATATTCTACAGGGAGGTAAAATTTTATTTCATAATGAGAGAGGAGGAGGTAACTTACCACCTCCGTGAGAACTCACTCTCATTGATACACTACTTTTCTTGGTCGAGGTTTTCAAAACTTTCATACGCAAGTAGGTTTCTAATAAGTGTAGATCACATTTTTTTCCCAGGTTGACGTATTTCCGGAAAATTTTCAAAATAATCGTTTGCAGAACTGTTCGCTTTTCTTTGCTTTTTAAGATAAGTCACTAACATGTCAAACTTTCCCACGTTTGAGAAAATTTCCGCCATTTCACTGAATACTTAACAAAAAATAAAGTTTTGGATTTTTTTACATAAAGTATTTTTATAAAACGTTATACATAATTTTAAAAGGAAAAGAAAGTTGGTATCTCAAAATCAAAACGTCGAAATTAAAATCTGAATGCGGGGATACGTTGCCCCAAAAAAAGTGCTCCATAATGTTTTTATAGGTTTTAAAAATATTTCAAAATAAAAAAAATACAGCACTTTTCGAAAATGCTAATTTTTAGTTTCTTCAAAATATCTTAGAAACCAAAAAAGATGAAGGCGTCATCAACGAACCGACGTGTGTTCTATATGTGAGCTTCTGGTCCATAAAGACACCAAGGAACACTTGATGTGTTTTCAATCTATTTTTCTTCTGTTTCATTTGTGGTAGCGAATTATAGGGCAACTGGCCACTGTATTCAGCCTGAGTCCATTAGAGATGCACCCCGCCGATATGCTTTCCGCAATCGAGCTTTCCTACGCAGCTACCTTCTCCGGGTTGACGTGTACTATGACACTACAGTCATCCATATATAATACAGGGTGTCCAGTCAGAGATATAGTATCTGTTTATGAAAGCGTCAAATAGAGTTCGCGAGAGACATGATCCCTGCGGTGTGCGTATCTCCACAGTCACCGGCCCGGACCCAACCCCGCCAACTTCTACCAACCGTTTCTCTCTTTTCAATTAACATCTCATCCAATCAAGCGACGAACCACCAATTCTCAACCCTGAGAGCTTCCGTACCAACATTATGATCGACACTGTCGAAAGCTCGAGTCATGTCAAAAAACAATCCCATTGCCAGCTTGTCTTTAAGTGCAGAGCTGTCTCTATCGAGTAATCGGCTCTGAAACCATTCTGATGTTCTGACAGAAGGTTAAGCTTCTCCAAGTACTTGGAAAGCATCCGGTCCACCATGTTCTTTGGCTATTTTGCATACTTTATGACTTTAGCTATACCTCTACTGCTTGTTCTCCTAGAGCCTTAAACCTCCTGAACTGAAATAAGGGAAATAAGAAACACTGTACAAAGATAATTCCCTGAAAGAACCTATTGAATAATTATTTAAAACAACTTTTTGTTTAATCATTGAATATGTGAAAAGTGTATTCCAAGAATGAACTAAGGCTGAGGAGAGACACTCCTGCTAAGAATATATCGGTTTGGAATACATATTTATTAATACGTTTCTCCATAAACTTCACATTCCCCAACATAAATTGTGTTAGTTGAGTATTAATTGGGTGTAAACTCATTAAATATGCATGTATGTCAAGTGAAGGACAAGATGAAGTTAGTTTGGGTTAGTTAGAGTTGGAAATGGCATCATAAAATTACGAGGGAGGAAGGAATACATATTTACGATACAAATGAGTTAACAACATCATTAATTGTGTAACAGCATGAATTATAACAATTAATATTGATCCAGTAGCAAGCAAGTAGTCCAGACTTAAATTTGAAATTATATTAAAACGACTAAATGGGTAGAAATACTAAAACAATCATTAATAACAATATTGTATGTTTAATTTATAACATAATTTTATTTTAGGGCTTCTCAGCCGGAAAAATCCGTCCATGGGGTCCAGTGGTCGAATCTCCATCCCCCGATGCTATCTTAACAGAACATCCCACGCAAATAATGCATCACAAAGGTGGACACAAGATTCCACTAATCATAGGTTACAATTCCGGAGAAGGAATGCTTTTCGAACTTCTTAGGAGATTTTCGCCGGGAGTTAATTTACCGCGTAATCTTGAGCATGAAATTCCATTTGAATTGGGATTAGAGAAGGGTGGTGAAAAATCCAAGGAAATCGCAGCCAAATTGAGGAAAGCATACTTTGACGATAATCATTGCAAGGAGGAAAATATTGATAAGGTTTATCAGGTGAGAAGATGGTATTTTTTAATAAATATGCCAAAAATTTAGTGAGTCCTACAGATTTGCATTTGGACATTTTTATAGCGTTGTCACCTGACTCAAATAAATTGTTGCTTGAAAGAGGATCGCTAGACTATAAGAAAGCTCGTCATTATCTCAATTGGTCATGTATGTCGGACTACAAGGCTCGTCATTAATCTACGTTAAATTTATTAAGCCATCACAGCTAATGAACGTAGTTGGGGTGGGGCATGGGGGTAGAAGTTAATAAT
>MU182936.1:260163-296984 GCA_016904865.1 Pissodes strobi
GGGGTGGCAAACAACTATATTACCACTGAATGATTCCCCATAGTATACCTAATCACCCTACTAAATTTCATCAGTGCACTTCATCTTGGCTAGTACCCAGACCTCTTTGAATTTTGATGCGTTTCATGACAAATTACAACATATTCACATTTTCAATTCATTTCGATCACCCTTGGCGGTATGGATCTTCATTTTCCATCGCTGGCACTCACAAAAACATTTCTCTGCTCCTAGGAAATATCACACTCTGAAATCTATTAAAATTATATTAATTTTCGGTACATAATACAAATTTCCGGCCTTGAATTAACTAGTAGGTTTTGCGTTTTCGCGTTATTTTATGGCTGGGCTTTTATGGATAATTTCACTTTAACAAAGCAAGAAAAATGCAGAATTACAAAATAGGTTGCGACATTGTCAAACTGCGCAGAGAGGGCAATTAGAACATTTACTTATCATTTTAAATTGGTTCTTGGTTTGCAATAACTAAGTTATAGTAATTATTCCACAATAAATCAGAATTTGCAATAAAAACTGATAACATATTTACCCTACTCTACAGCATTTTTTCTGCTCTTTATGAATAAAAAATAATATACCAGAGTACTGACATTAAAATAATATACTACATAATTTCTGAAAAAAGTACAATTGTGACAACATTGTCCATAAAATTATTTGCTACTCCATTGACTCCGCGATATTTTGTTACGCCCATATACCAAATTTCATTATAATCTGATAAGTGGTTGCAGAGATATTTGACCGTTTCATGCATAACGCTGTACAGGGTGTTTCAACGAGGACTGAACAGAGGTTTATTTTTGACCTTCCCTGTATTTTTAAATCAAACTATAATTGCCATTCGGTGTATTTTTTTCTGCTAAATTCAAAAATTGGATAAAAAAATTGTGCAAACCGTTTTCTTTGATTAGGATATTTTATACGAAATGCGTTTAGATTTCTCTAGAGAGTTAAAAAATGTAGTAATATACAGAGCGTTCCATTTAAAAACCGCGTCTTTTGTTTTTGGTTCAAATATTTTTTCGGTTCAATTTTTGAATTTAGCAGAAAAATATACATCGAGTAGCTATTTCGGTTTGTTTTAAAAATACTGGGAAGGTAAAAAATAAGCCTCTGTTCAGTCCTCGTTGGAACACCCTGTAGATACCTTTTAATAAACCCGGTATAGACCCCTTTAAATACATAAACAAAAACCCTGTGCATGTTTCGAACACAATGAAGTTAAAAAATATATTAAAAATAGTAGGACATTAAAATTGTACTGCTCCTCTCAAATTTGGTGCAGGCATAAAATTGGACAAGAACAACTTTTTATAATGATATTTGTCTGAATTCTAACAATAAGGCAGATTTTCTAATTTCAGGTGTTTTTTGGCTCATCAAATCGCGGATTTGTGTGTAATCTATTATGAAAAACATATTTTATTTGTTGCGACAGTAGGTACAATATATAGATGAGAAGTGATATCATTTATCAAATAGTTGTTGTCATCATAAATTTTAGTTCTTACTTGTTTGAATATATCTATTGATTTAATCTGAAAGTACCATACCTACATCAGATTAAGTTCTCAAATGTCGTTGACATCAAGAGGGTGACACAACGTAACCTAAATACAACGAAGCATTGATAAATAGTTTATAATCTTAATTATTTCAAGGTTTGAGATCAAAAAATTCATGTATGCAATTTTCCTAGAGATATCCAACAGAGCAGGGCATCCGCAATGGCAAATTGCACTTTAAGAAGCCCTAAGTAAGTAAAATAAGTCATGTCATCATTAAAAAATAAAGAACTACTTATCCTAAACAAAAAATACATAAAAAATCGCTTATTTGCTAAAAGCATTTTATGTCGGCGCTCTCAAACTGTTGCCGAAAAACATTCCAATTCAAAAATTTCCACTCGCAGCCATTTTCGACAAAAATGAAGTTAACGCTGACTTTACCCGAATGAGCGATAGCCCAGCGTCACTAGTCGCACGTGAGGGCTGAATTTCATTCATTATCCAGGAATAAATCTATGCTATGCAAAAGAAGTTTTCTCTTCAAATACATTTTTACAGCAGGATGCCTCCCAAACACAACAATTAGCATTTGTAGGCGGTATATTATTCAACCAACAGCAAGTTTGTTGAAAATAATTTGCTTTTAACGCTAAAAATACAAAAAATTACAATCATTTGTGGTTCAACAAAGATGCCAATAATTAAAACTTCTAAATTTGCGTTCTGCCTTAAAAGCGGTATTGTCGAAATCACGAAACACTCTTACTTTCATATTAATATTTTCTTATTTTAAAGCTATTGGATATATCTGGCTGGAATGAGATTGTAACCACACTGCACAAATCGTTAAGCAAATTCTGCCTCCTGCTTCATGCTTCCTTTAAGTTAGCAAATATGAAGATAAGGTTTTAACAAAAATGCATATTAAGCAGGTCATGGTTTCTGATGTAATCCCAACATATCCGTAATATTTGCCAATGATTTAATAACTCATTGATATTTGCTATGCCGTTTCCTCAACTGTAAATGTTTGCTAAAAATAAACGAATTTGCATTTGTATAATGATATATAATATTAAGCAACCGTTATACTGTCAATAGTGCCATTTTAAAAGACAATACATTAGTGTTATATTATGTTACTGTCTGGATAAGACCAATTAGCCCAATTGCAATTTCAGGACATCTTTTGTTTGATAAGGACACATTTAATTGGACTTTAGTCCCTGATAGATTTCCTGTACAAAGACACTTGTTTGCAGAAAATTGCGATGAAATGATTGATTAAAGATGGTTGTTAATAATTTTTGAGTAGCGTATCAGTAATGTCAAAATATACACGTAGGTCACAACTCTAGTTTGGGTTAGTTTGGGTTATTTTTAGCATATTTATTCATGCCAAGTAAAGAAGCAAACGCATTTTTTTAAATTAATAGTGCCAAAAACACGGATTTTATTAAGACTTCGTACACTATCCAAAATTACGAATTGCAAGATGTACAGGTTGGCTCGAATTCGAGTCTATGTATGGGGATCTCGAAAACCGTAAGAGATACAGTGTCGGTTAAATTAAGGCACAATTGCGCATTTAGGTGCCTAATAATATGCCGTTTAGAAAGTTTTAAAATTCCGAGTATTTCCGGAGATATCCGGAAAAAACCGAATTTTTGAATAATCCTTATATTTTTTTCCTGAGCTTATTTAAAAACGGATTTCAAATTGAATTGCACTTTTGCATTGCAACTTTTTCCGCTCCATCCAATGGTGGCATCCAGTTTGGAATCCAACGTTTGGTTTTCAAGAGGTAATCGTCAACTTCCTTTTTTTAAATACGAACTTTATGTTTTTTTATCGTTTTTCAGATGATATTGGCGTTTATATATTTTTTTGTAATCTTTTTTTTAATTTCTATTTTCATTTTTTTTAATAATTTTTTTGCTTTGGGCTAATTATGAATAATTTAAGTTACTCTTGAAATTTTTATATTTTATAAAATATCTTATTTTGTATTGTTTTGTTCAGTTACTTTCATTGACAAATACATAAAGTAGAAATAGAAATTTTATACATCAGATTAGGACATTTTATGATACTACTAGGCTGTTGCCTTCTTAATGATGATGATAATAATAATATTATTGTCTTAATTTTTTATTGGATCGGATGTTATCTGTAACGCCAGATATTATTACTGAATTTCCTACCCTAGTGCGAATATCTAGATTTTAGCAAATTATAATTCATCTATAGTTATTATTATATAATATTCTGGATTACTTTATGCAAAGACAGATACATCAGATTTCCATTATATTGGGAAGAATAATAATAACTATTGATATCAATATTGCTAAATATTATACACCCTTAAATTATTATGCTTGTAAAGTTCCATCCTAGAGCTCAATAAACACGATATCGTGTAGTACGTTTACTTATCATGCATTTTGAATATTTTGATTCAGTCTTTCAAGCGCCTTCGTGTATTCATGGATTCCTCTTGAATATTTACACTTTTAATATATATTTTTTAAAATCTATAATCAAAATTTCGATAGGTTTGTTTTTCCATCTATATGTATAGTATCACGTAGTATTATTATTAATTGTTGATATTGATCTATGTTATTTTTTTTTGTTGATTAATAGTTAAATATATTTTATCTTTGCACTAGCAACTTATTAGCATAATAGTTCAGGACCACATTCTCGTAAAAGATAGACAAACCTGTTTATTTAATTTTACTGTTTCTAATTTTTATTAAAAATAATGGCTCCGCTTTTCCACTTAACACAAAAACAAAATAAAATATTTTTATAGAATATAAAAAATTCAAAAGTAACTTAAGCTATTCAAAATACCGTCAAAGCAAAATAAATATTTAAAAAAAATTAAAAATAAAAATTAAAAAAATAATAAAAAATTACAAACACATATTCATATTAATAATGTCAATATCATCTGAAAACTGATGAAGAAAATGAAAGTTCGTATTTAAAAAAGGAAAGTTGATGATGACCCCTTGAAGACGAAACGTCGGATTCCGAACTGGATATCACCATTGAATAGAGCGGAAAAAGCGGCAATGCCAAAGTGCAATTCAATTTGAAATCCGTTTTTAAATAAGCCCAGGAAATAAGTAAAACGATTTTTCAAAATTACGATTTTTTCCGGATATCTCCGGAAACACTCGGAATTTTAAAACTTTCTAAACGGCATATTGTTAGGCACCTAACTGCGCAATTTTGCCATAATTTAACCGAGACTGTATCTCTTACGGTTTTCGAGATTCCCATACATGGATTCGAATTCGAGCCCCCCTGTACAGGGTATTTGATTATATTTACGTGGCTCCTGGAACCTATATTTTTGATGATAGAAAAAAGTTTTACACAAAAATTGTAGGTTTTTTTCCTATTATCTTTTAAAATTTTCAAGAAAAAAAATATATCACATCAAAAAATGGAAAAATATAGGCAACTTCAACTTTTTTCAATAGAACACCCTGTATATTATGCCCTAAAACGAAACATCTTTTTTTCTGATTTCAAATATGTTGATTATATTTGGGTGAGTAACTTTTGAGATATTTTAGCGTAAATTATAAATAAATTGCAGAAAAGTTTCATAGTGGTATTAAGAAAGCCATGGAAACAATAACATTGTTACGTTTTTCTTGCAATTTATTTATAATTTAAGCTAAAATATCTTAAAAATGGCTCACCCAAAAGCATCAACATATTATATACTCGTATATTTGAAATCAGAAAAAACAGCTTTCGTTTAAGCGCATAATATATAGGGTGTTCCATTTAGAAAAATTGAAGTTACCTATATTTTTTAATTTTTTGATGGGCTATTTTTTCCTGAAAATTTTAAAAGATAATATTGAAAAAACCTACAATTTTTGTGTGAACCTTTTTTTTGTATCTTCAAAAAAAAAGGCTCCAGGAGCCACGTAAATATAATCGAAGACCCTGTACCTTTTTCTATAATTGTACAGGGTGGCTCTCGTTCGAGTCTATGTATGGGAAACTCGAAAACCGTAAGAGTAAGAGATACAGTTACAGTATTTCCGGAAATATCCGGAAAAAACGAAATATTGAAACATCGTTTTATTTTTTTCCTGAGCTTATTTAAAAATGGATTTCAAATGTAATTGCACTTTTGTATTGCCTCTCTTTCCGCCCTATCTACTGGTGGTATCCAGCATGGACGTTTCGTCTTTAAGGGGTCATTATCAATTTTCTTTTTTTTAAATACTAACTTTTCATTTTTTTATCGATTGATGATATTGGAGTTATTAATATGAATATATGTTTTTGATTTTTTAAATTATTCTTTTAATTCTTATTTTCAATATTTTTTAATTATTTGTTTTGCTTTGAGGTAAAAAATAAATGAACTTGATTATTAAATATATTTTTTATTTTTATTAAAAATAAAGGTTCTAATTTTCCACTTAACAGAAAACGAAATAAAATATTTTGATAGAATATAAAAATTTCAAAAGAAACCATTACGCCAAAACAAAATAAGTAATTTAAAAAAAAATAAAATTAAAAAAAGAGAATAAAAATTTTAAAAACACATATTCATAATAATAACGCCAATATCATCTGAAAAACGATATAAAAAATTTAAGTTCGTATTTAAAAAAAAGTTGATGATGACCCCTTGAAGACGAAACTGGATACCACCATTGGATAGAGCGGAAAAAGTGGCATTGCAAAAGTGCAATTCAATTTGAAATCCGTTTTTCAAAAAGCCCAGGAAAAAATAAAACAATTCCTCAAAATTTTAATTTTTTTCGGATATCTCCGGAAATACTCGGAATTTTAAAACTTTCTAAATGGTATATTGTTAGGCACTTAAATGCGCAATTTTGCCTTAATTTGACTGATGATACTGTATCTCTTACGGTGTTCGAGATCTCCATATATAGCCTCGAATTCGAGAGACCCTGTACATTTTAATTTCGTTACTTAAATATTCGGAGAACGATTTGCCATCAGACGTCACGTATATTCAGGGTGGTCCAAAATATTACGATCCAGCTGAATTGTTCTATTCCGAAAGACGATATTAGGAGAGGTACAGAGTATCAACGTTAAAATATTATTTAGGATGACAAGAAAAATTAAACGGATAATTATTTTGCCCATTAAAAGGACTACAGCTTTATTTTTCTGGGCAACTGCATGGTTCTCTCGGCTTCACAACATGATGCTTCTGTATTTTTTAGATAAAAAAGGCATACTTGTTAGAAATCGACAATCGAAATTTGATAGCGAAATATTTATTATTTTATTATATCGTGCAACTTTACTTGGATTGATAATTTATCTGTTGTTTACGAAAATAGGCTTTGATCAATACAGCTTTAATGAAGTTCATAACTGACGTCCACACAAAATCTTGGTTACTTGTAATTAATTTTTTCTTAAATAAGTATCTGTTCAAAAAATTCTTATTTTTACCGGCACGCTTTTTCGTGTAAGTGAGAAACCTTCTTAACGCACGTTTTTCTCAGCGAAGTATAGGACGTAGTGGTAGCGGTTTTCTTCCAAGGCCCGCCCGAAGCCTTGATTTTAATCCGATTGATTTTTGTGTTTGGAACTACATACAATCAAGTGTTTAAAATGTTTAAAATGATCAATGTCCACCACCAATTCTGTGAAAAGATTTGTTTGGGTTACTTTTGGTTAGTTTGGGTTAGCTGGGGTTGGTTTGTTATTCCACTTTATGAAACATATACCCAAACTGGGACATATTACTGCACGAAAAATCAAGAAATTTAGTCGAGTGTGACAACATTGAAAGAAAGTCTTTCATGAAACATATTTTAAAATGCATCAGGGTTAACGGTGACTTTTGAACATTTAATATCCCTTTTAATGTTTTTATTTTAAATAATACGCTTTATAGTTTTTCATTTATCGTTATCTATGCGATTTTCTATCTGAACTTATTTTACAGCAAATTTAGACCTAAATTGTGTTTGAACAATGCCGAATAGCAAAAATCTTTTTGCCATACGATATTGCATGCAATAATTAAATAGCAAATATCTCGAAAACGGTCAACTTTAGGAACTTTTAACAGGCACATCTTTTTGTCCAGAAACTACAGTGGCGTCATATTTTGTAGCCAAAAGAATCAAGCAATTGCCCAGAACAAAGTTATAGCTCTTTTAATGGGCAAATACTGTTGCTATCAGATAAAACAAAATAAATTTCAGATTATTTTTTATCGTTCTCATTTTCATGACTATATTATGACATACAGTTGGGAAGAGATTTAAAAATTCACTGATGCTCTATGCACCATTATTTTTGGACCACCCTGTTTAATTGATTTTAGTTCATATTCACTTGATATATAAAGAGACAGAGTAAATGCTTATACATTCTCCAAATAATATTTTTAAAACATTTTGAAAAGAGGTATAAAATACTGAAGTAGATTTTTCGCAAAATCCTCCCCCCTTTAAGTGGAAAATATATGAAAAAATATCCCGGCTAACAGGATTTTTTTCACTATTTTTCGGTATTATATGAAAAACTGGGACAGAAGTGTAAAGTGTTGCGCACTAAGTTAGGGCCTCTCAAAGCCTGAAACTAGTAAAACTTCAGATCTCAATATTTCGAAATCAACTGAACTATTAAATACAGACTCTTAGCAATTTTATCATTTTGAAAATAAATCAATATTATCCCATTTGTTCGATTGTTTAGGTTATATATTTTTCGGAATATTTTTTGCATTGATATATTTTCAAGGATATTTTTCTAAACTCATGTTTTTCATATGGAGACAACGCGCAATTTCGTAGCTGCTTAAGAAAAAATGTTGAAGATTAACTCATTAGTCCATACTGGCCGTTTAAACGGACGCCACATATGAACTAACTTGATCTATCTCAACATATCCTAAAAATATTTTGTTGATATTAGTTGGTCCTAGTAGTTGATCCTAGATAAGTGCGATTTTTGTATAAAAACCATTGTATAAGAAAACCAGTTTCTGATTTTTATGCCATGGACACATCTCTTTACATAAAGCGTGAAAAGGGGGAAGTTTTCATTTATGTTTTATATTCTTAGAATTTTTCAAGCATTTTCTTAGCAAAAACATATTTTTACATATCTATAGCTTTTATGATGTTGGTTATTCTGAAAAAAAAAACGCCTTTGTTTTGCTCGTCCGATATAACGGACGCTAGGCATCTAAGGCAGTTCACATTTTTACTTTTCAGCAAAGACAATTCATAGTCTTTGCTTTTCAGCAAAGACAATTTTCAGCTTGCCCCTTGCAGAGCTTATGACATTTCTTGAAGATGATGAGTCACAAGAACTAATGGATATATTCACGATTCCACTAGCAGAGAATGACGATACTAATATTGATGAGGATTTAAGTGACGACAAACATCGGACTAGTTTGAACTATTTGGGTTCCCGAATGCTTCGGACACAATGTGAAGTTCTACCCATGAAACAAAACAGAGATGTTAGACGACTTTCTGCAGCAGAATCTGACGACTAGAGCAATGAAGATGTGCCTCATGCGAAATATAGATATCGAGGTGAAAATGAATCATGAGCTCATAGAACTTTACCTGCCAATATTACAGAAAAAAGGGCTTTTATTTGGAAGAAAAACTTGCCTGCCTTCAACATAACACAGAAATGTGAGGAAGTTGCACCTTCTGATGCTGCCAGAAAATGCAAAACACTAAAAGAATTTTTTCAGTTATTTTTCACTGAAAACCTAATACTAATAATCTACAGGGTGGCCCGTTTATTATGGGATGACACCTTATCCCGAAATCTACGGGGTGTACCAAAAAAGTAATACAAAAGCTGTTTGGATTTACTTACATTTTTAAAATATTATATTTTTATATACAGGGTGGGACGATTGTGGGTAAACAGTAAGGAGTTTCGAAAAAATAATTTTTGCATGTTGTTGATAGTCAAATACGCTATGTTTTAAAAATATAGCCATAATACAGGGTGGTCCGAAAAAGTCGTGGCAAACCAAACTTGTGTTGTTTTAAATGGAACACCCGGTATATAATTATCCCAATTTATTCTCCTCTTCATTGCGATCACTTTGATATAAGGTTTATTAGGGCTAAAACTTATAGTAAGGGATTGGGGCGCGGTTAAAATTGAAAAAATGCTCAGAGTTCGGTCATTTTTTGAAAGCATTTGAAACAGGTACAGAAAACCCAAATATTTCATGAAACGTATCATATCCTTGAATACAATAATCGCTTACAATTTGTTTAAAATTATTCATTGTTATACAGGGTGGCCAAATTTTGCAAATACACCCTGGGCTAATTTTTTTTAAATGGAACACCCTGTATATTTTATTTTCATGTTAAAGATAACATTTCTAGCTTTCAAAAAATACCATACATGATACTTCTCTGACCAATAGTTTTGTAGTAAAATAGCACTGAAAACAAATTTTCTTATTTCTTCCATTCACGCGGGCGTGTCTCAGGGCGCAATACTTTTACCAACTCTGTTCCTCATCTATATTAATGATCTGCTGACCGAAAGTTTTGAGGATAACAGTACCCTTGTCTCAAAATTTAGATCAAAAAAACTTTTACGAGCGACTGGGACTTATCACCGCAGACAGGAGCAGATTACAGCAATTAATAAAGACCTGGAGAAAGTTCAAACTTGGGGCGACAGAAATTTGGTCCAGTTCAATGCAGCAAAGACACAAGCAGCCACGTTTACCAAGAGGGCCAATACTTCGGGCCCTGACATCATTATGGCAGGATCGACCATTCCTTCATCCTCGTCAATCGGACTGCTGGGTGTCTCGGTCAACAGCAATATGTCTTGGCATGACCACGTTGCTAACATCGCAAAATCAGCCTCCCAGAAGCTTGGTGCGCTATTTCGCAACAAAAAACCGTATACACCGCAGCAGTTACTCTTGCTCTATTAAGCGCAAATAAGACCGTGCTTATAATATTTCTCACATATCTGGGCTGCCGCACCAAAGCACACCCAAAAGTTGCTGGATTCCATCTAGAAGAGAGCTGTTCGTCTTGTCGGCGATCCGGAGTTGACTCAGAATCTAGATAGTCTGGAATACCGCAGACATGTGGCCGAGATGTCCCTGTTTTACAGATATTTTTACGGCCGATGTTCCCAGGATTTGACCCACCTCATCCCGCACCTGGCAACGCCTGCCAGACAGTCACGACAGGCGGCAAGAGCGCACCAGTTCGTTGTACAACTGGAAACACCTATAGAACATCGCTTTACAAGACCTCCTTTGTCTGGTGCACTGCTTCACTCTGGACTCACTCACTCCCAGGATATCTGTTTCCCCCTAATTACAACCTACAACTATTCAAGAACCGTGTCAATCAACATCTTCGCACACACACCGCTCGTCGAGCGCCATAGAATTTCCCTTTAGTGTGTGTGCCACTACCATAAAAAAAGAAACTGATAATTGATTATCTTTGATAGAAACTGGTTTTTTAATTTACTTTACGTTTCCTAAAAACAATAATTTTCTGTTTCTTGAAATATTTCAAATAAACATGTAAAAGTTTCGGGTGTCAGTTTACTTAACTTATGATTATTATGTCATCTACACTTAACTTGTGAATAATGGATTATGTTCATTATGCTGTAGTAGCTTTCACAAATTCGTAAATCTTCTGTTTCATTTATGATGGTGTCATGTCTTAATAATAATCAACTTAAAATCAGCATAATCGCATTAGAATGCAGAAAATTTGTTTTCAGTGCTATTTTACTACAAAACTATTGGTCAGAGAAGTATCATGTCTAGTATTTTTTGAAAGCTAGAAATGTTATCTTTAACATGAAAATAAAATATACAGGGTGTTCCATTTAAAAAAAATGAGCCCAGGGTGTATTTGCAAAACTTGGCCACCCTGTATAACAATGAACAATTTTAAACAAATTGTAAGCGATTATTGTATTCAAGGATATGATACGTTTCATGAAATATTTGGGTTTTCTGTACCTGTTTCAAATGCTGTCAAAAAATGACCGAACTCTGGGCATTTTTTCAACTTTAACCGCGCCCCAAGTAGTTTTAGCACTAATAAACCTTATATCAAAGGGATCGCAATCAAGAGGAGAATAAATTGGGATAATTATATACCGGGTGTTCTATTTAAAAAAATACAAGTTTGGTTCACCACGACTTTGTCGGACCACCCTGTATTATGGCTATATTTTTAAAACATAGCGTATTTGACTATCAACAACATGCAAAAAATATTTTTTCGAAATTCCTCACCGTTTACTCACAATGGTCCACCCCATCTTGGTTGCACCACCCTGTATACAGGGTGTTCGTATTTTCGTGGACAAGTATCAACTTCCTTATTTTAAATAGAATACCCTGTATATTAACTCATTTTTGAATTCCTCAGAAAAGTCTAGATATATTTTATATATAATATCATATACCTAAGTCTAACCGTTTTTGACATATTTTGAATTTTATGTCAAAAATGACGTTTGCAGGCCTAAATATAACTATCAATTTCTCTTATTAAAAGCATTTATTATTTAATTGGAGCTGGTTTCCTTATAGAAGGGGATCTTCTTTAGTAGTCTGTGTTGGCGTTTTTATAACAAATAAATGCAAGGTGATCAAAAACTAACATTAAAAATTTAAATGAAGAAATCGATAAAAGTCATTTTTTTCAAATGGAAACACCCTATTTTTATAATTGTATCTTATTTAGCATTAAAAATAAGGGCGACTTTGTATGAGCATCGAACATTAACTATACGATAAGAAGGTTCACTCTCCGCGGTGGCACGTCAGCGGTATGCCTCCTTCTCTTCGCGAAAACTAGCAGGATATTGGCAGGCAACCTTTGACAGGGCGCACACTGGTCGAATTTCTAGGAAAGCTGGCCATAATAAGGTTTACCAGAAATAGGACATAAAAGTTATTAAGTATTACACGTTTAAAATACCGTGTTTTAGACAAAGATGCTTTATTGTTGAATTTTTGGATCATCTATATTTATATATAGAGTGTATCAATTATCACTAACGATAAAAATCATGTATAAAAATAATTTGTATGTTCTTAAACCGTTTTAAAAAATGATCTTGAAAATTAAGGGCGTTTCGTTGTAAAAAAAGGGTTTTAAGTTTTTAATTTGATGATCCATTTTTTTTTGCGACGGTTAATTCAGGAGTCTCATGAGCAGAATAAATGTTAATTAGACCACAGAAACGCGTTGATGAGGGCCTGTAATTTTTCCATATAATTATTTCAGGGATATCGCTATTTTCAAAAATTGATCTAGTAGTTACCAATCATTCAGAAAATCATTTTGATAATAGAATTGAATTTGAGACAGATAAGGGATTAGAAATTGTTAAAGATAAAAATCTATGGCTAAAATAGCAAATACTTTACCGAAAGTGTGAAAGAAATAGTTCATTCTATAAAACAGGGTCCAGATATGCAGCTTCAGACAGCTTACCCATGTAAATTCTCAGAATTTCAAGTGATTACTTCGTGTGAGCTTAACGAAGTTGTTAATCAAATGAAGGATAAGACTGGTTTTGAAAATTCAAATGTTAGGTTTTTAAAATCAATTTTTGGGGTCATTGGCCATGTTGTTTTACATTTTATTAATGCATCGCTTCAATCAGGAATATTTCCTGAAGAGTTAAGAAAATCTGTCGTTGTTCCAATACCTAAGATCCCGAATACCACAAAGTGTTGTGAATTTAGGCCAATCAACATGTTACCGTGTATAGAAAAAGTTGTAGAGTTGTGTGTTTACAAACAGCTGATCGAATATCTCAATGTTAATAATATTCTTACCTTAAACAAATCAGGATTTGGACCAAGTCATTCATGTTAATCAGCTTTACAGTTGACAATCTCCAAATGGTTAAGAGAGACAGACCAAGCGAAATATGTAATAGTTGTATTCTTAGATTTAAGACGCGCTTTCGAAACAATTGATCGGTCTATTATATTAAAGAAACTAAAAAATTTAGGTTGAAAGCACTGTGATGATTTTTTTTGAATGTTACTTGTCAGAATGGAAACAAGCTGTAAAAATTGATGACATTTACTCTGATGATCTAAATAATACTTTAGGTGTTCCACTGGGGACTGTGCTAGGTTCCCTGCTCTTTCTCATATATAAATGATATTGTTTCTACAAATACTGATGATTTTGCAATGTTATTTGCAGATGACGCATTTTTTTCCATTACTGATAAAGATCTTGATGTAGCAATCAGTAAAATGAACAAGTTACTAAAAACAATAAACTCTTACTTTTGTACCAATAAATTAAAATTAAATGTAACAAAAACAAAGGCTATGATATTAACAACTCCCCAAAAATATAAAAATATGAATCTTGATCAACACAGACTTAGTACAGATGATCAAAAAATCGAATTTGTTTCTCAGGTTAGATACTTGGGACTTATACGTGACAGGCAGGTTTTTGGATTTGAGCTCACACTTTACTGACTTATGTCAATAAAAAAATGTGCACGAAACTTTATTTCTTTTTCAGTATGAAAATGCATTTCTCAGTACGGTAGAATAACTATCTACAACGCCATAATATAACATCATTTTGATTATTGAGTACCTTACTATATACAGTAGATTTAAACAAGAAACAAGCTCTGCAGAAATTGCAAAATAGAGGAATGCGCAATATTTTAAGATGCAGCAGATACACAAGTATTAGATATATGCATGAAATGTTACAGTGGTGCTCAGTTGACACTAGAATGTTTATAAATACAATGATTTTTATCTTTAAATTGTGTAAAGTGTATTATTAATAGTATTTTTTTACCGTTTGTTACATGTTATTTTTATGTAGATTAATTGTATTAAGTGACTCCTAAATAAAGGATTGATTGATTGATTGATTATGCAGCCCAGCCAAAACATAAGCTTTGAGGGCCGCAACCATCTGATTGTCTATAATGACACTGAAAGAAGATGCGCAACGTTGGGCTTCATCCTAAGATTTGCTTTAAAAATTATCACACTCAATAAGAAAAATAGTCTTTATATAGTTTATTATGTATTACATATATCATACTTTTCATATGTATTTTATGCATGGATTCCGTTATAACGGACGTAATTTTTTTCTGAATTAAAAAAAATATTCAAGACTATTTTTTTTTAAACTAAAGCACTGAAGAAGAAACCTACAACAAATTTCTCAAATCAGAGACACAGTAATGGGCTAATAGAGTTTCGAAATATATTTTTGTTTTACTGCCTTTAAAATAAATAGCGTATATTTTGGAGAAACCCTTAAAGTGTCGCGATGCTAAACTGACGCTGGCCCGAAATTTCAAAGACAACGCTACAAGCTCTTTTGCATATACGTCTACAGCCTACAGAATTAAAAAAAAATCGCTCACTAAACTGGAAAAATTCTTTGCTACTCCATATATCTTATTATAATATATAATCATGCACTTTACCATTTTGACAATATACACAACTATAACAAAATTAACCACAAGATTACGGCTTACTGTCGCACTCGAATTTATGAAACTAAGCTCTGCAATTTAATTGGCGCTTCCCTTACTGCTAGGTAATCGTTTATCTTTGATAGTAAATAAAGCATAATTTGTTCAGCGAAATATCTTTAAAATTAAGTAGGTCAGGGATCTGGACAGGATAATACGATTTGATAGCTCGTAGTGTATAGGTATAGTTGTCATAAATATATTTCATCACTAATATCAGATTTATATCATTGATGCTACAGTGGCGGATCCAAAAACTCGTTACATCCGGGTACTTCTTACTTTTAGACCCTTCGAATGGTCTCGCAATTTATAACACCCTTTTTTACAAAATTAAAAAATCGTTGAGCATAGATACACTTTCATTTATTAGTTCTACTTTTAAAAGGTTCATTGCCTTCTATTGGTCTCGTAAGCTCTAACTAAAGCCTATACGGTTATTATAGTCCTAGGCCTTAGAACCTACTGCCGTTTTTGGTCTAGTTTTATAGGCAATGAAGATAGTGGAGGCCCTTTCAGTCAATAAAATATCTTTCGATGATTTTATTATATCCACTCTTAAAATACATAATATTTTTTGTAATTTTTAAAAAATCTTTATTACAGTTGATAGGCTTACTATATTTAAGTAAAAATTACTTTACGTGCTTTTTTAGAGGCCAAATCATTAATTATTACTCGCAAGTCTATTTCTCGAAGCAAATCACTCTCAATAGTTTAGTTTAGTTTAGTTTCTTTATTAATAAAGTATTACACGATGTGCTTTTACAAGTCAAGGAATAAAAACAGTACAGATAGTATAATAAATATTATTTAAGTGACAATAATAGCTTAAAATATTAAATGTAAAAATAATAAATATATTATAAAGACAACATAGAGTACATTAGCGAGACAAACATTAACAGATTAAAACAGTTTATATTTAGAGATTGAAGTCACTTTCTACTCTTTCTAGGTACTCCTCAGTAGAATAGAAGGCATTTTTTATAAGGTAGTTTCTTACTCTTAATTTAAAGTGAACTAAATTTAGATTTTTTATTTCTGTAGGTAGGGCATTAAAAAATTTAATAACATAATAGCACCGATCATTAACTAATGTTCGTTGATAATAGTCAGTGCCCCTTCTATTACGTTGCACTGAGAACCAAATTCTCTCTGTTCCTAGTTGGATAGGATTGATAGGAATGATTATCACTGTGCACTCTAAAATCATATAGGTTTATTTTATGTAGATCAGGCAGTGAAAAATAAAAGTGCAAGGGAAGGTAATGAGTCTCAGTTCAATAAAAACATCTCTACAACAATCGCGATACTTTATGCCTGCAATTATTCTAACACAGCGTCGTTGCAACTTAAAGATTTGTGCAGAGTTAGGAGATCGACCCTAGTTTAAAATTGCCTAGGATAAATTAGAGTTAAAGTATCCATGGTATGCCATAAGCAGCGTGCCCCGGGATACAATTTTTGATAGACATCTTATCAGGAAAGTAATTTTTGATAGTTTGGAGCTTAGGTGATTGACATGTGCCTCTCACGTCAACCCAGGATCCAGGTAGACCCCCAGTAATTTGACTGAATTCTGATTCTCAAGGTTTGATGGAGAAGTTTGCAAAGTAAAATTCATATTCTGAGTCTTGTCATTATTGAGACTGAGTTTATTAGCCCAAAAACCAGTTTTTTATTTGTTCCTCTCCAACTAGAGTCCACTGTAAAATAGGGTCTGAGGGGTGGTAACGCAGCAAAGTGGTGGTGTCATCAGCAAACAAGATAATGAGCAAGTTTGTGATATTAGAGAAGTTTGGCAAGTCATTTATGTATATGAGGAACAACAGAGGACCCAGCACAGACACCTGAGGGACACCATGCTGAATTCTCTGTTTTTCCGATTGTTGATTATCAAAAAGAGCATACTGCTCCCTTTCCTCCAAGTAGGACCTGACAAGGGTCACACTGCTTTGGCGAAAATTCTAGTAAATTATTTTTTATAAGGATTTCAAAAGAAATGCAGTTAAATGCTTTAGTCAGGTCCTGGAAAGTATCATAAGTGTTTTGCCTGCCCTCAAGCCCCTCCGCCACATACTCGTCGATTTATAACCAGAGTGGTGCGAAAATGCTGTTTTGCTCAAAGTAGTAATTCATTTGATATTTTAGTAGTGATTCATAGACTTTTGAAACTATTGGTAACAATGATATCGGTCGGTAGTTTGATTGATCCTCGGGATCTCCCTTATTCTTCAAAATAGGTATAACTTTTGCTAACTTGAGAGAAGATGGGAATTTACTGACTCCAATGCAATGATTAAACATGTCGGTTAAAGGTTTGCTTATTAAATATTAAATCTTTAACGTGTTGATTTTGGTGTTGATGTCATAACAATCTTTACTACCGCTGTTTTTGAGGTCGCAAATCTTATCCAAAACCATTCTTTGGGTTACTTCATGAAACTTAAAGCTATTACCTGTGTATTGTTTTGTTAAATAGTCAGAGTAGGAACAGTTAGTAGGAGAAAGATTTTTAATTATATCATCTGCTATTGTTACAAAAAAGTTATTGAAAACCTGAGCACTGAGCTGAGCGCCTCTAACAGAGTGTTGGATTTTATGATATTCCACATTGCTAAAGACCTATTTAGTGCACTGCTAATAAACTTACCATGTTCAGCTTTTTGGTATCAGCTGTCTCTTTCCTATATTGCTTTTTGTAGTTACTTACCATGGTTTTAGGGACCAGAATTGGATTTTGCTTACTTAGGAGACTGAGTGTTTGTAGTCTTCCCCTCATATTCCTAAGATTATCATTAAACCAGCTGATTTTGTGGACCGGCCGATTTTTCTGAACTAGCTTTGATTTAAATGGTATATTTTTATCCATAGCATTGGTTAAAACTGTAAAAAATTTGCAGAGATGATCATCCACATCCTCACTAGATAAAGTAATAATTGATTATACAAACCAGTAAGACATTTCTCAGTTGCAGGTCTAAAAGTAATTCTGGTGCTGTGATTCTAAGAAAATTTTAAAGGTGTATTAAAATTTATTCCAGAGTGATCCGAGACACCCTACAAAGCAGCTGGAGAAATATCTAGATTGGACCCATTAAAATGTATGTATATATTGACCAGAGTAGCGTTATCCCTAGTTTTAAATTTTACTGTTGGATGCAAGTCAAAGGAGCCAAAGAAGAAGTTAAGATGCTCAGCTTCCTTACAGTTGTGCAGTTCATAATGCACATTAAAGTCACCAACTATTATAGTATGACTCGTAGAATCTATTCTTTCCAAAACCTGAGACATGATATCTAAATATTTATTTAGTTCTCCCTTGGGGATCTATAAACCGACAAGACGTTAGTGTTTATAGAGGGAAGATAGATTCCAGCCACCTCACACTGCAATTCTCTTGAGAAATCTACCAAGTTAAGCTCTTGACAATCTAGGTTTTCTTTAAGATAAATACCCACACCACCATGAATTGTATCAGTCCGACAGAAGCTAGTTAAGGCATTATAACCCTTTATTTTTATTTGAGATTTGAGAAAACTAGTCTGGTCGAAGCCAATGTTCATTTGTACAAAAGCAGTCAGCCTTCGATTCATCGAGCAGCAATTCAAACTCTGAGATTTTGTCCCTAATACGTAAAGTATATTAAAGTTTTTATTAATTCGACCCTTGCGACTTCTTTCCTCTTCTGGTAAGTGGATGATTTTTGCAGGCGTTGTAGATGGTGGTTCACAATAACCCCGTTTGGCCACAGGTTAGGATCAAAGAGGACATCTTTGAGGTTATGTGGTACTCCAAGCTTAAAGGAGCTCACCTGCTGCTTGGTTGTCCTCATTTTTTCACATGAAATACTGTTTATATCATCGAATTTGGATTCCAGATATGCAAGTATATCTTGACCTTCCGTTTTTCTAGACAGTCCAGTAACAAAGATCCAATAGTATTTCTGTGCGACTTCTAGTAGTGTAACTTGCTCATTTACACCCCTAATTGGAGTGGGCCGTTTAGTTTTTGAAGGTGGTTGATGACTTGAACGGTTTCTCCACCGTTTGCTCTTCACTTCTTGCCAATCATCCTTGTCATCAGAGTCGGGATTTATAGGGGATAAAGGGGCTTTACTAAACCCAGTTCCAACACAGATGGGCACCATTATCTTGATTACTCGTTTGTTTTTGTTTATTTACTTTTTCAGTCTGACATACTGAGCAATGACAGTTATGCTAGACGTTTTGGCCACAAGAATAATAAATTATTCTTGTGTTTTGGCGTCATCGTCGTACGTAGTCTATTTTTAATAATTTTCATTTTAGAAAATGAACGTTCTCCCCTACAATTAGCGGCCATTAGCACTAAATACATTCTCAAATGTAATTGCAATATTAGGGAATGCAGCGCCAAAGTTATTATCAACCAGATTCCTGTAGAAAAATATTACTTTTGGTTAACTGTGGATATAGCAGTTCTTCTTGAATGCATCTATCAAGGCTACAAACTGGATCAACTCACTCCCAAGAGAAATTTCAAGATCGTCGGCAGCTTTGTGTAGCTTCGATAAACTCAAATCCTCTAAATAATTCAACAAACCAAATCGATCGCAGAAAAAGTCATAAGCTCGAATCATCAGAGATGCTGTAACCTGATCAATTACTGGAATAAAACTTGCTACTCGAAATATTTCTTGATCTAGAGCTTGTTTCAATATATTCCTCGGTATGTGATAATTTCTGCACTGCTTCTTCAAATTCCTCAAACTTTCCTCTTTTGGACTCTACGAATAATCTGAGAGATTTCAGCGCCTTCACTGCAAAAGTCAGAACTAAATATTTTAGGATCTTGCAGCATCTTATTAGTATCATTGAATCGCTCTAAGATGTCGTTCCAAAATTCAGGGTACGGTGCAAATTCAAGAATTCCCATCTTCTTTAAAAGTATACCAGCTTCGATTTTGAGGACGTCTTTCTGCTCTTTCGACTCCTTAATTTTTTAATATCTTTCGTCGCATCAGCGCGATAAGACCAACAAGTTTCGCTTTGTACCTTGGGAACGTAGAATTCGCGCTTGGAACCTCTTGCAAATAAAATAGTTTGCGCTTGGATTTGGTCGCATTTTTTCCTTTAAAAGCTTGCATTTTTTCTCTTATTTATTTTGTCCTTCAACCAGCATACATTTTGTCATCTTGTCCAGTAGAGCAACTTTGAATTTTGCCGGTATTGAATTTTGCAAGAGGCCTAAATTTTGCAATTCCACCACACAATATCACAATAACAATACTTATAAAGACTAAAGAACTGCATAAACAATTATAATCCTAACAAGGTATACGGTTATGAATACAACCTTGCAGCAAAACACAGTTAAATGTTTGTTAAAGTTCCTACGAAACCCTTCAGTGTGAGCTTGATTAACTCAGATAACGCTGAGATGAAATACAGTAATATACAGATGATAATAAAAGGATATTACCTTAATGCCCACAATAAGCTACTATGTACAATATATTCACCAATTGACGAGCAACGTTCAACCGTTGAGCAGTTTATCTTCAAACACAGGGAAAGTCACTTAAAAACATTTACTAAGCCTCTCCTTAGCTTCTATATGCAATGTACTTCAACTTCTTGCAATTAAAAACGACTCAAATTGGAGTGAATTGAAAACATGCAGTAATATGCAAAAATAACTTCTTTTGGTAGCGCAATGGCGCCGAGAGTTTATTTTACCTTGCAGAGTAAATTGCACTGGAAAACATCACACTCTATGAGTGTGTAAGAGAAAACTTCAATTTAAGAAGAGAGCATGACAGTTGCTCTTGTAGAAATGCGGTTTTAATACACGCAACAAAATGGATTATAAAACACGCTATGCTGGGAACGCATAGGTAGGCTACACTCCGAGAAATGGAAATTGCACTCATGAGAGACTTTATATTATAATAAAGCAGAGAGAATATTGGCCGAGTGCCAAAAACGCCGTTTACTTTTCGGCTTTTGAGAGAGTGACTGTGAAATGATGAGTTTACTTACATGGCCGAGTGCCACAGGGAACGCTTACTATAGCGACTTACTTCGGAGAGAATCAATGAACAACTTTTATGGCAGAGTGCCACGGGGAACGCGGACTATCACGACTTACTTGTGATAGACGGGGAATAAGTCTTTTCAAGAAGGTGAGGGCGCGTCCTCTTCCCTTGGCGCGTGAATTACGGACGTACCATTTCCGAAGGGCAAATAACGTAAATATAGAGAAGTTATACAAAAACTTAACATCACCGTGTGTCTAAATAAAAATTATGAATTTTAACACAAACCTGGTCGAAAGCTGCTGACTAGTTTTTTTTATAAAATTCGATTATTATAGATCGCAATTTTAAGAACCCTAAAATTATAGGCATTTTAAGATCCTTTACACAAGTAGAGCACTATGTAAAAATCGACCTCTCCTATTGATCGATCCATCTCGTATTACAATATGTCTTCGTGATTCAATCATTTTGCCGTAAGAGCTCTCGTGGTCGAGAGGTTTAGATGGTTGGGTCTCACGTGGAGAGCCCGGGTTCAAACCCCGTTGCTTTTTTTATTTTTTGTTTAAGATTATGTTTCTAAATAATTTTTTTCTTGATTTTGGGTATGTCTTGGGTTAGTTTGGGTTAGCACCTGGTTAGTTTCCTTTTCTTGAGCCCCCGTAGCGAGCGAAGCGAGCGGAGGGTCATGCGGATCGACCAATAGGAGAGGCCCATTTTTACATAGTGCTCTACTTGTGTAAAGGAACTTAAAACGCAAATTATAGATAGGAATTTCAGGTTGGATTAGTTGCCTATGTCCGATAATCGCTGTAGGAAGCACTGTGATTGGTCGGATGCGTTTCTGCTTGTAGCTGACCCTAGCTTGTGTTTTGAAATAAGTGGATTGTATGGTTCGAAGTTCTGCTTCTAGTTAAACTGATGATGAATAAACGTTGTGACAAGAGATGGCGCTAAGAGTGTCGCCGCGAGTTTTTAAAGGACATTGTTTAGAATGCGATACACAGTGGCGTCGAATATATTAATACGAATTAAATCGCAAGATTTGAAAACATGTTCAAATCATGATACAATAAACGTAAGGTATGATATCGCGCAGGCGACGATTCGTCTGTGACGTCATTGCGAGCTTTGTTTGGCGTTGCGCGCCGGCCGGCATTTACAACATGAACGAACGTGTGCTTTGCATTTGAGATTCGTATGTTTTAGATTTAAATTTTGTTGGCGTTATTGTTCCTTAGACGATGCTTGTTAGTATTTTTAATTAAAAAACGTTTAATTATGAGGTGTGCTGTGGACGGATGTAAGGTGGATAACCAAGGCAAAAACTTTGATAGGAATATAAGGTGTTTCACTTTTCCCAAAGACAAAATATGTGTAGTAAATGGGTTCACATGTGTTTTCGTAAGGATAAATTTAATAAAACTTCTGCACGTATTTGCTCATAACATTTTGAGGAAGATGACTATGTACAGGGTGGCCCGTTTAAGACGGGCCTATACCTTATCTCGAAGACTACGATGGTTGCAAAAAAAATTAAAAACAAAAGTTGTTCCTAGTAAAACTATCTTTACTTTTTTGTATTTTTTTAATCTTTACTCTTTTATATACAGGGTGGTCAAAGAAAGTTACACTTTTTTAAATTAAACTACCTATATTTTATTACATTTTTGGATTCGACTTAAAATTCTAAGCATATTAAATTTGATGTATAATGTTATACCTCTAGAGTTAGTAGTTTCACAGCTATAAACAGTTGAAAATCGGTACTGTGGCTTCTTTTCACATTGGTCGCAGGAAGACCATTAAAGATGGAGTAAATTTAATTCCACATTCCTATCTTAACTTTCCAAGAGCTATCTGATGGTGATAACTGATGGTACCTACCGTGGTACCAGATTTGGTACCCATGGTACCACCTGCCAGTGGTACCTACCGTGGTACCAGATTTGGTACCCATGGTACCACCTGCCAGTGGTACCTACCGATGTACCAGATTTTGTACCCATGGTACCACCTGCTAATTAGTACCGTCAGATAGCTCTTGAAAAGTTAAGATAGGAATGTGAAATTAATTTTACTCCATCTCTAATGGTCTTGCTACCATCAGGATTTGATAAATTTAACAATTTCTAAAAAAAGAAAGATGACTAAAATTATTATTTAAGAAAAAATATTATTATCGATTTTCTTTTTTTTGCTGTCGATTGGCCAATACTCAATAAACGTTTTTTAGATAAAAGTAAAAGTTTATTACGTTTCTCAAAAGATGCTGTTTTTAATACAACTATTTTGATCCGTTCATCATAAAAGTTATGTTGAATATATATTTTTTATTAGTATTTTTATAGTATTAATATGTAATAATTACTTTTTAATTTCACCCAGGACACAAATTTTCTTAAAAAATAGAGAAAATAGGTAAAACATAATGATTATGTGCCTATAAACGTATGCATTTCAATAGAAGCCAATCACGCAATGACGTCAATGCGCGGAGCGAACGAATTTGAGACGGTTAGGTATCATACCTTCCGTTTATTGTATCATGTGTTCAAATGGTTTTTGAACAGCCTCGTCCTGATCATCAGGATTTGGCTCGGCTGGCTCGGTAGAGCTAGTTTCATACATTATCTGAGATGTAAACCTGTTTAACGTATATTTAGTTGGACTTAAATTTTTACAGCATTTGTTGAATGACATTTGATTTAAAGTTTAAGAAGAAGTAAGAGGAGGAGTTAGGAACTCTATTCTCGAAGAAGACGTGCTTCATTGGTGAAAAAACATACGAATTACCTAATAGTTAATTTATCCAAGACTAGCTTGCCTTGCAAAAAATACTTCTCTGTTGTAGCAACACCCGTACCTGATGAAAGGATATTTTCCAAAGCAGAGCTCATAGTCTCAGACCAAATTAAAAAATATATGTTTTTAAATGGAACTAAATATTTCTAGAAAATAATTAGGTTACTAGGTTAGTAACGTTTATTTTCTTAAAGTAACGTTTATTTTCTTAAAGGTTTTGATTTTGTTATGCTTCACTTTCCGGGTTTTATAGATTTACTTTCCGGATTTTAAATATTTATTTATATTGAAAATAACGTTACCAAAGCAAACTTTTACATTAAGCATCTAGTGTATGTTAGAGTAAAAATAATGTTATTTTTTTAAATATTTTTATTCTATTTGCTTTACATACAAGCCGGTCTTCTCGTGTTTTAATATGTTTGTGGCTGTGCTAGTAAGCCTCGCTTGAAAGTTTACATTGTTTTTTTCCATATTTTTCAAATGTTTGATGTCATAACATTAGTGATTTATTGTAATTCAATTTAAAGGTACCTAGTTGCACTTTACTAAAATTCACTAAATAAAAACAAAATATGGAAAATTGGCAATTGCTTGTCACCATAAAACTTAAAAAATGCGCATTTTTGGAACCTATACTAATGTCCTTATCGGATAACCGGTTTGAAAGGGTAAACCACTAATCCAAGACAAATATCTTCCGGGTTGAGGCATTATTTTTAAAAAAATCGTAACCGTTTCTTTGAAAAATAATTTGTCGCAAACTATAGTGAGAAGTAGCCCAAATTGCGATAAAGCGCCCAATACATCGAAGACGGCGATTTGGGGAATTCCAGTCGTCCAGCGTGATAATCAACATTATACGCGCGTTAAAAGAATCAATACTTTTACTGGGCTCTTCAATGCTATTCATATGACAAAAGCAATTGACTACATTTGATGACGTCGCTGCAATTTTAATATTACCCAATAGACCTACTTATAGGAGGTAATGGTAAAATGCGGAGAAGCTCCATCTTGATGATACCGGGTTTAGTTAATATCGCTGTTTATAGTTGGAAATATTCCTTGCCGAAGAAGGTCCAATTTCCAATTATATGTCTCGCAAATAATCCAGCCCAGACATTTTCTTTTTCTGGGAACTCTGTATGCAGTTCTTCATACCAGTTTGGGTTATTTCGCGCCCAGTATTGTTTATTGACCATTCCGTGTAGTGTAAAGGTCGCGTCATAAAAAAACAATATTGTTTAAAAAATGCGGGTTCTCTGCAATCTTTCTTATCATCATTTCGCAAAATTCTAGTCTTCGATCATCATCAACGTCACAAAGTTCTTGTACAACATTAACTTTGTATGGATTAATTTTTTCAGTTTGAAGAATAGTTCGTACAGATTTTTGATCAATTTCGTAATCCGAAGCAAGCTGATTGGTGGATTTTTTTTTATTCAAACCAACTGTTCATTAGCTTTGTCCTACCGGGGAATACTTACGCTTAAGGTGACATATTTTTAAGTCTATAATTGATTGGTTACTACAATAACGCCAGGTCGAACTAGTTATTTTTAATTCTTTTGAGTCGGTTACCAACGTATCATAACTGATACCCAGATAAACATAGTTAGTTAGTAATACGGCCCTGTAACGAATCATGATTTGACGAATCATAATTAGCCATAGATTAGGTGATTATTCGAGTTATTTGAATTTACCTATAACGAGTAGATATCTGCAGTATCACTGGCCTTCGTCATATTTTACTGACGTTTCTTATTAAGGCTTGAAGCGTTCATCATAAATTACAATTGAATATTTCGGCGTTTGTTAAGATTAATCGTGTGATTTATTTCGTCAAGTAACCAAGTAAAGCCACTATTTCTCGTTGAAATACAGTGTTACCATAAATTATTCGGCTAGAATAATTGGAAATTTTTTTATCTCTTTTCCCTTTTTTTATGATCAGCTATGATATATTTCATTTAATAGCAATAAACCGATTCTTTGTTTGTCTATTCACCTGTTTTATTTAATTAGCTTTTGATTAATATTCCAAAGGAGAAGATCGCCAAATGCGGTAGGTATCTGATTTTTTTATTACTTGCGTTCAATAATTGAAACGTTTCGGATTTATTTTTGATTAATATTTGAGTATTTGTTTATAACTAACTTTATTTTTTTTTTCGGTTAATATTTGGGTATTTGCTTAATACCGCCTTTGATTTTTGATTAATTTTTGATAATTATTTTTCCATTATTATTAACGATAAATTTTCGGCATTTAAATCTGATCTAATTTTCTAACTTATTTTTGTTGTTTTATTGATCAGTTTTCTTGATAGGAAAAAATAACAAATTTTTGGTTACCATTCTATTTTGTCGCGAAGCTTAAGCTTTAAGCTAAAACGAGTTCCATATTTCAATTTTGGGGTATTTCTCGCTTGTGCCGTCTACAAGCCCGTGGTGCCTTAAATAAATGAAACCCACCCCTACTCTCTGACATTTGAGCTAGGGCCTAATTTGTACGCTCGGCGACAGCTCGTTCTAGCCTACGCGTCGACATACGTAAATTCATTCAATTTCTAATTTTAAATTCTCAAACTTAAATTTTTTCTTTCAATTTGAGATTATTCACTCTCAGTTCCTCCTAAGCTGGAGTGCAGGTTTTGAGCCCATTAGAAGGAAGAAATTTTTCTCTAATTTTTTCATTTACATTTGTAGATTATTATCTGACAAACGGACTTAGGCAGAATGCTTTAAAATATAAATAAATTAGGAAACGGCAGACCGTTTCGCTACGACCTTTTGCTTCAATATTCTAATAATCTGAATCTGAGCATAGAGCTTGAGGAACGTATTCAAGAATCTGAAATATACATCAGTGCATTCCATTCAAGAAACTTAAAGCTGAAATTAAAATTGACACATCTAACCGCCTCGGTTATATGTTGGTGAATTTTGTATCTAGAGATGGAAAGAGGAATTGGGAAATCTCATGTGGAGGAATAAAAAAAATATGTTTCATTCGCAGTGATTTATTTTAGTAAGTAGGTATGAAACACTAAATGCGGTTTCGATTATTCATATTTCATAAAACAGCCACATTAACCAAAAATTATCTAGTCTAGACAATAGTTTTACAATAATTAATATATTTATCCGTGAAGACATCTAGAATGTAAATAATGAAGGTATTTACGTAACCGAATTTGCTTATTCTAATTTATAGCCAGACATCTAAAGTACAATTATATTAAAATAAAACCTGAAGATGAAGGGTCATTGAACGATTTGTAAATGATTATAAAGTCGCATGATTATATAGGTGTATGTGTGAGGTTTATGAGATTTATTCAATTTTTTTTTTGTTATATTACTTAATACTTATACTTTTAACTATATTATTATTGCTTCCTCTTTGATTTTTTCATTACGCTTTTTCCTTTTATCTTTTTCGCTTTTTCATTTTTTTTTATCTTTACGTTAGGTTTTCCTTTAGTAAATATAACTTCTTGAGATATACATGTTGCAGGTGAATTACTTATTAAAAGTTTGTCGTATTGTAAAACGTTAGGGAAATACCGTCGATTCTACCGTCAATTTAACGTACTTTATAAAAGTCCAACGAAATTTTTTTTGTAAAACGAAATCTTCTTACTTTGTTTGCTTGAGATTATGATCAGTCCAGTCATAGGTCAGTTGAAGATGTCTTAGGCATTTTATAAACTATCGATAAAAGAGATAATAGTTATTTATGAAAAACTCGACAATACAAAAGAAATTTCATATGAAAGTATGTCTGTGAAGGATCCGATCCAGGGTCCGAGCGTGCTAATAGAGTCGGGGTGATATGTACTTTTGAATTTTAAGATAAACCCTTAAATAAGTGCCTGCAACGTTATCACATGGTGCTTTAGGTGATCCCATTCTTAATTGTGGCACTTCGGTATTTATTTAGGGAGAATGGGTTCAGGTATGTGATTTTCTCTTCATGCTTAATTCAAGTAGTAGTTCAAAGAAAACGTTTCTGTCGATAAATTTAACTTTTTGTTTTATACTAATACTAAATAATTTTAATACAATCTCTAGTCTTAATTTCATTTTATCTGCTTCGTTCTGGTAAAAATTATTTTTACTAGATTTTAAAATAGGTGATGTAATTTAGATAGAAAATAAACAACTTATTGTCGTTCTTATAGAGTTTAGGTAATGACGTGCCACAATAATTAAGTAAGGTTTGGTTTTAATACAGTAGAATCATCTATATTTTCAGATGAGTTTCATATATTTCATCCCAAATTTTAAGCCTTTCCTCATCAATATTTTTAATCATCTTCAACTCGTGCCCTATATCTAAAAACTCTATATTTTCGTGAGAGACAGGGTGCCATTTCACATGGTTAAGCGATTCATCGCGTTCAGGGGTAGGCTCTCCGTGTTTGGCGAAATTCGTCCACATTTTAACAAATCGTTGTATATACATATCTTCGGGGCTACCTTGCTTAATTTGGGGTGTGTAGAAGGTAGGAAATAGGTAAAGTAAATCATCGGCATGTACTACTCCATCAAAATCTTTTTTCGGAAGTTTTTTCATTACGCCATGGAAAGAACTTGTCACTGATGGTAAATAGCTAGCAGACAATTTGCTCAAAAAGCTGCACAAAATCGTCGTTTTAAAGTATTTCGACATGGCGAATGTGTGAAAGTAATTAAGCGGACCAATTAATGACATCCTGTAGGCGTACACTGGTTGATGTGAGTGTTTGGCTTGAAGCTTCATTACCCTCTGTATTGAATGGATGAAATTTGAATCTCCTTTCAGCTGCAACGAAAAAATATTATTATGTTTCTGACACAGTTCAATGTTCAATATGAATTCGTAGCTTAGGTTGATCATTCAAGAATATACTCTTATTAGAAAATGTAAACTCCACTTCAAAAATGGACTTCTACTTACAAAAAAAAAATGTAATCTGCATATCTGGATAATTCTAGTCAATCATTAATTATTTAAATCTCTGTTGTCCTATTTTTTGACTACCTGCAGTGCATCACATATCGTTGTTTTTACAAAATTTTCACCTTTACGGCGGTAAAAAAGATACTCTAGTTTTATTATCGGGAAGAGTTGGTATGAATGGGACACTTTTTGTCAATCGAAATCATAGGAAAATGCTCGGTTTGGATATGAATATTGAATAATTATTCACCCAAAAAATAATTTGAAAAAAATGACCCATTCAATACTTGCATCTGAATGGGCCGCATACTTGTTAAGAATCTGACAATTAATTAGAATCAATATAATAATAATTTTTTTCTGATGTTCAGAACATGTTACATATTAAGTTATCTACATATAAGAAAAAACGTAAAATGATATGCTAAATATTCCACCAGAATTCAAAAGAAACATAAACACATGACATTCAAAAACAACGCATTTTAATAAATGCTTAGAAAATTATCTCAAACACGTTTTCATTCTGATAAAAGACCTATGAACTCTTAGAGTTGACTGAGTTCGAGTTATAGCCAAATTAGATTCTGGGCGAGCAAGCTTTTCTAAAATTTAAAATCGTGGCATATCACTTGATCAGGATAAAAATCTCCATGGCGACTTAAAAATTTAATACTGAATTCCTCATCAGGAAGACATTTTTAGACACATCCAGTTTAAGCAAGTTTATTACGCAATGTTTATAATTATCCTCGCATGACCTTCTGGATAAAGCATCTGTCTTATTATGCCATCTTCCTCCCCATGCTTAGCCTTAAAATTATATTGTTTTAATCCTTCCTCACTTGAATTTGAACTGCTAGCGTCTCTGGATGGAGATGTAGACCGTAGTTGTACTCGACAGTCTCTCTTGAAATGTCCAGTCTTGCCACATGTATAGCACTGATTTGAAACATTTCGGTTACGTGGCCTATCTTCTAGTGGCTCCCGGAATCTTTGTACTTGGCAGTCCCTTTTGAATTGTCTAGTCTTGCCACATCTATAGCACTGACAAATAGCATTTTGGTTGCGTGGCCTAACTTCTAGTGGCTCCCGGAATCTCCCCGTGGCCTGAAGAACTTCGGTTAATATCTTCAAAATACCTCCCATCATAGTTAATTCACAACTGTTCGCCAGCTTTTCTTCCTGGATTGATACGGCCCTGACTGTTTATTTATTTATTTATTTATTTATTTATTTCTACGGAAAACTCAATTTTTACAATCAAATTACAAATTTGAAACAATACTAAAAAAATATCTATAAATAACATTAGAAAAACAAAAAGAAAGTTACCCTCAACGAGGACGCAAGACACGAGAAGAAGAATCAAGAATAACACTCTGTATAGCCTTTTTTTTAAGGAAGAAACTGGTAGATGTAATGGCAAGTTATACTTATAAACAAATCTTGCATCCTCACCAGAGGCCTATGCAAACCATAATTTGTCTCCTGCGGCTCAATATAGAATAAGTTGGTGGCTCTAGTCCGGTGAAATTAAATTTAACTGTGACATAGTCTCACTATAGTTAGTGTGACCTGAAAATAAAGGGATACTTAAGCGAAATGCACAAGCTCGCTGAAATCTTCTTTGTATCGCTTCAATATCATTATTATAGACAGTGTACCGAGGGGACCACACCTGACTAACATATTCAAGCGAAGAACGCACAAATGCGCAAAATAATTTTCACAAGAGAAATCCCTACCAAATCTGATAATAAAACCTAAGCGCCGACCCGCCTTCCGAACAATTAAATTTATATGACTATTAAAAAGTAGTTTGCAGTCCAACACTACACCCAGATCCGTAACTTCGGTGACACGCCTCAGCGCCTCAGCTTTTATGAAATAATCAGAGCTAATAGGGTCTCTTATTTTAGCAAACGTAATACAGCAACACTTTTTAATGTTCAACTCCAGTCCATTCAAAGTAGACCACAGAAACACATTATTGATATCGGACTGCAATAAATCACAATCTCTCACACAGTTTACTTCCCTAAATATTTTCAGATCATCGGCAAACATTAAGTAATTCGATTTTTTTTTATAAAAAGAGAAATGTCATTAACAAACAGCAGGAATAACAATGGCCCGCAATGGGAGCCCTGAGGAACCCCCGAGGTAACAGCAATCTCCCTGGAAACAAAATTATTAATTTTAACACACTGAACACGCTCCCTTAGGAAGCTACCAAACCATCTACAAATGCTAGTACCAAAACCCAATGCACCCATCTTAGCCAACAGCAAAGAGTGGTCCACCCTGTCAAATGCCTTTGTGAAATCAGTGTATACACTGTCAACCTGAAGTCTTTTCCCAAAGACATCCAGATGATCCTGGAATGTCATCAAATTCGTCACTGTTGAGCGGCGCACCAAAAAACCGTGCTGTTCCTCAGAGATTAAACCCCTACCCTCCCATGCCAGAAATTCAGTAATAAATGAGTCAAGCAGCTTTGGCATTGCAGCCTGTATACAAATCCCCCTATAATTAGCTATATTGCTACGATCACCAGACTTAAAAATTGGAGTGATAAATGAATTTTTCCTAAAACTTGGAAAAGTACCAGTTCTTAAGGAGTTATTAAATAGCAACCAAAGTGCTAAGTGAGAAAATACAGGCCTTCAGGAGAAATGACGAAACTCCATCAGGACCACTGGTTAATCTTGACTTGAGTGACAGAATGCCATTAAATACCGTCTCGAGACTAAGAGACATTTCTCTGATATTAGAGTAACCACCGATACTAGAGTAATAATCTGGGATAGCCAAAGGGGTATATGCATACACAGACGAAAAACAATCAGCAAATAAACCCATAACCTCCCCACCACAATTGTCATTCCTATCCTCTAAAAACATAGTGGCGGGATAGCCGGCAAACCGCTTAGAGTTACAGCATGCCTCCAAAACAAAGATGGATCAACATTTATTCTCTGTTCCATATTTACAATGTAATCATTATAGATTATAGCACACTTCCCTTAACCTACTACATCTAGATCTTAAATTGGAAAATAACAAGTAATCATCCTGTGATTTTGTCATCATATACTTTTTATGGGCAATCTTTTTTTGGAAAACCACAGCCTGAAGTTCCCTGAAAAACCACACCGGAAAACCAGAGCTTTTAAAGCGTTTTATTGGTGTACACAGATTGATAAAGTCATACAATGTAGAGTAAAAATTCTCAGTTGCTAAATTAATGTCATTAGACAACAACGGCCAAAAGATCATTCAGGAGCTCACAATTACAGTTTCTAAAGTCATAATAGTAAACATCAAACTCCAAAGTAGCCTGGAACTGGTTAACTGACACAACAACATTATATGCTGCATGATGAGCCGATACAGGCAGGAGAAGATCAGCAGCAGCTTCAACTCTCACATCCACTCAATCCGAGAACTCCAACATTACCATCAACTCTGCACCAGGTTGCCTCAGGCAAGTTATAGTCCCCCATCAGGATTAACTGAGCATCACCATTTTCCTCAGCCAAAGCAACTGCACTCTCTGCATGGTGTAGATATTTTTCCAAGGGTGAAAGAGGGGGCAGATAAACTGCACCGAAAATAATCCTTGACAAACCGCACCCGACCATAACAAATACCTGTTCAACATCGTTATAAGGCCCCTTCAAACACATAGATCTAAGGTTTTTACTTACTGCAATCAAGACACCTCCGCCAATAGATTTTGAGCTGTTAAAGTTGCAGCGGTCAGTTCGAAAAATGTTATAGCCACAAAGCAATAGCTCAGTATCACAAATGTCACTATGGAGCCATCTCTCCAGCAACACAATCACATCATAGAAAGAACTCACTGCACTTCTGGAAAATTCATTAATTTTTGATTTCATTCCCCCAACATTTTGGAAAAAACAATTCAGTTGATTAGGTGTAAGGCGTTGCCGTTTTTTTGGCACATTCTCGGAAACACCCCCATGTTCATGGTCAAGCTTAGGATTATTATAAGCAATAAAGGGCGTACCATTTTTTTACCGAATTATAATATTACTTTCGCCATTTTCTTTACGAAGCTTAACTTCATTATAAAGGTTTTTGAATTGCCTCCTTTGCATCGGGGTGAGGTCCGCACTGACATTAATGTTAGAATCTCTAAGGTTACTCTTCTTCCTCAAACATTCCCCAACCATGTTGGCATCAGCAAAAATAACCTTCACAGGTCTAGGTTTTTTTGCTCGCTTACCACCGAGCCTAACAATTTTGATATCAGTTGGCTCGGCAGTTTCAAGGGTGCGAAAGATATCCCCTAGGCATTGCTTATCATGTTGAATTCTGACATGTAAATCATTAGAGCAGCTCATCCATGTTGTGGATAATAATAGTTCTTGACCTTAACTTTCTATCCTCAATCTCAGAGAATATGTCAACATTTACACCACCCTCCGATCCATCCACACGTGTCGGAATTTGGGAGCCCTGGACATTTTTGTCCCCTGCGCCCACGATCTCATTGACAAAAGAGCGCAACTCTGCAATCTCATTTTTCAATTAATTGATTTCGCCATTCTGAGTTTTTTTTTTATTTCCTGAAGAATTTCCTGCATTTGGGCCCTCTGATCAACAAGAAGGCCCAAAATTTGGGACACTACAACGATTAAGTCTTGATTGGAAACATTAGTTTTGTTTAAAAGTCCAGATATCCTATTTTTAAACTCGCTTTCATCGATCGAAGGCACCGGTATCGCATCTCCGGTTATTAAGTCGGTTTTTTCACTATCTGCACATCGGGGTCTTAACGACTTACTATTGGCAACACTGGCTGCCGGAGCCGGCTGAGATAATGTAGATATCCGTTCAGCGGCACTGGACCGATTTTCAACTCCCATCGATAGCCGCCTAACCTCACTTTGTTTACAAGTCTTGCAAGACCACTCATGAGACATTTTGTTTCCTGAGCAGTAATTTTATTGCATTCGTATTCAGAAACTCCCGCACAACCCTTATGCAACCATGAGCAACACAAAGAGCATTCAATTGATGTTTGATTGCACTTTACACTACGACCACAACCAAAACACACATAAACATCTTGGATTCTGCTGTTGGCTTAGAGATGTTACAGGCCGCCTCGATTTCTAGGGATCTACCCAAAACTTCACTGCTGTTTTCAAATTTGGCTAGACGTAGCATCTTCGGAGGTTCTGGATCTCTGATACCATCCAAGAAATATTGGGCAGCAAGTTCCTTTTGAAAATCTTCAGTTGCTCCCGGATAGGCCAATTAAATGAGACGTCTAACGTCTGCCTCAAACTCTTGCAGGTTTTCACCAGGCCTCTGATGTCGAGACTGATAGAGCTGTCTTTCTTCTATGTTGGTCGCCAAATCGTCTCTCCAGGGCAGCTACAAGTATGTCATATTTCCCCTGTTGGCTGATGGGAATGGTCTGTAGTAGTTCCAGGGCAGATCCTAAAAGCGCTACCACTAGTGACATAGCCATTTCTTCGTTATTTTAACCGTTGGCATCAGCAGCGGCTTCAAATTGTCTTCTGTACAAAGTCCAGGATGTTTGACCGTCATAGGTTGGAGGTTTGATATTATGTCCTCTTGCGAATACCCTCTCGGTGGATCCTTGATTTTTTAGTCTGGTAACTTCTGCTTGTAGATTCTTCATTTCTTTCTGTACGGTCTCCTACTTCTTTTTGTACATTTTCAACTTCTTTTTGTACAGTTTCAACTTCTTTTTGTATATTGTTAACTTCTTTTCAAAATTTCTCATTTTGCCCGTCCAATATTTTCAGTTATTTTTCTTGCTCGCCTACAATTACATCCATCATCCATTTTTGAAGCTGATCCTGTTTTCTTTGCTTTTTACCTTCTTGGTCTTGTAAAATTTTCTAAAGCCGGTCCTGTTCTGCTTGCTTTCTACGTTCATCCTCTTCCTGATCCGCTTGCCTTCTACGTTCATGCTCTTCTCGATCCGCTTGCTTTTTCTCTTCTTGTTCTTGTAAAATTTTCTGAAGCCTGTCCTGTTCTGCTTGTCTCTCAGAATTAAGATTTTCCAATTTCCATGAAATCGGCCATAATTTTATTTATTTGGTCCATTTCTGCCGTTTGTTGCCTTGTATTGACCATAGAATGTTATAAAATGTTCTCAGAATCCACTAGTCAAAACGACCTCGTTGATGTACTTTGTAATGTATGTTGTTTAAGGATTCAATTAAACAATACATGAATATAGGTTTATAACAAATAGATTTATTTGTTAATACGTTTATAAACTTAAGGGGCTATGACTGACAACAACTGATCTACGACCGACGTGATCCCACCTGTCAAATCAATACAGTATTGACTAAGGGTTGGCTGCCGTGTATAATAAATAGCAACCTATAGTCACGGAAGACAACCCTGTACATATAGGTCATACATCACATACTTCTACCTTCTTCTCTCCTCGAAGAATACTTCGTTAGCCCCGTTTCTTCACAATTCGACTTCTGACACCAAATGCTACGTTTTTCCCGTAGGTTCTGTCGAAATCACAACTTTTACTATTTTCAACTAATACTCTCTTTATTCTTTATTACTCTATACAATTAAGGACACTTATAACTTTACAACTATTAGATCTTTACAGTTCAAAACTCAATGATTAACTAACTGCAACTCGCCGCTATCCGCTATTTATATACAATCTAAAATCTATCACGATTTCACGAATACTCGGGAAGAAGCGAGGCCACTCTATATGATTCTCGCCCAGGACATCTAGACAATTCCACAGTTCCTGAATGTTCGCGGCCGGTGATGTCTCATACACAGACACGGCAAGGCCAGTTATATAGGGTAGCACAAAAATTTCGGATGGTTGCTAGCCGTGACAATATGAATCATATTCAGTTGATAAATGGCCAGAAAAATGAAATGAATGATCAGTTGTTGTTGCCATGGTGTGACGAGAACCTGCTAATCATTTTGATGAGTCTGCCAAACAAGTACCGAATGTTGTTAATAGAAAAACAAATGGACAAAATTCAATACCCGAATTTGCCTGTACCAACTGTGATACAGACTCTGACTGGTTCAATGCCATAGAATGCATATGGGCAAAACCCTATCATGAGAAACACGGTGGTGAAAGCCTTACATGCAAGGAAGTGGAAAGGGTATCGCGAAACTCAGTAGATTATATCATAAGGGACTACTGCAAACAAATAGTAGAATACACCAAACAAATAATTTTGGAGTGTTGGGATCAAGAATTTTTTAGATATCCAAGTAAAGTCTGTAGTTATTTCACTACCTAAAGATGATAGTGATACCTCTGATGAATCAGGCAGGGAATTTGGATATTATTATACTTTTAATGCTTCAATACTTTTTTGGAGAAACCATTTTATAAGGTTAGAACTTTCCCCGTTTTAGTTGCCCAAAGACAAGCCACTCAAAAAATCTGTCTTGCTATGGATTCACGGAGGTGCCTAAATGTGGCTCAATCAAATGTGAATTATCAGAGATAAAAGAAATCTCTGGGCTCGGAGGTAAAATCAGTCATTTTCTAAGTTGAGTTGCACGATATGGATTGGTGCATAGGCAAATGCTCAATAAAGTTTCTCATTTATACTGGCAGCGATCCATTCACTGTTTTAGCTTTAAATCCACAATTCTTTGTACTATCGTCTGCTAATTAATTAGCTGGTTACAAACAACATCGCTTTAGGGCCATGAGTAAGTTGAAAGTATGAAAATAATTGATTACCTAGTTAAAGAAGGTGCATTATTTTATACACCAGAACCGCCCTGTGGCATAGGCATCAATATAATAATATGAGATAAATGACAGAACATAGCCTAGTACAGGGTAAAGGGAGATGAAAATTATTAACTTCTACCCCCATGCCCCACCCCAACTACGTTCATTAGC
>MU182936.1:306984-335174 GCA_016904865.1 Pissodes strobi
GACTTCCTTGATAGGCGAAGGACTGCAAGACTCTATAGGTAGTACCGCTAGACAGGCGTAGCCAAGGAAAACCCTGTCGCTAGCGATGCTCGGCGATAGCGATATCCGCCGATAGCGATGAACCCGACCGTAGAAGTAGATTTGTCGATAGGAGTAGACCCGACGTTAGGAATAGAACCAACGGTAGGAATAGACCCAACGGTAGGACCCTGTGAAACAACACATATTCAAGGTTCCACACGTAACTCTTAATTGAAGAGCATTAGAACTCGGTAATCAAAATCAACCATCAAGGAGAAGAGAAATCAGAATTTAAAAAAAAACAATAATTTACCTACCTGTGTAGGGGTAGCCAGTTGCTTATCGTTAGAGAGCTTTACAGTTGGGTGAGAAGGCCTCTGTAAGAGATTAAAAAAGGAATTAAAAATCCGCCCACGTGCGTCACAATGTTGAACTGATGGCTTTCACAGAAAGACAAAAAAAAAAAGAAAAAAACTCAACTCACCTCGCTAAAGCAGCATCCAAATCCCGCAAAGGGCAGTTTCAGACACCAACACTTAAGAAAAGATAAGGCACAGATATAGACTAAAACTATTAAAAATGGCCCGGTTGGAAAATCCTATCAAAGGTAAAATCAAAAATTGATTCCAACCGGTACCCAAAAGAACTGCTTGACTCACAGAAAGGTCGACGTAGAGTGACGCCAACAAATCGGAAACTCGAGGATCAGAGAATCCCTATTTCGAATATCTCGCTCCACCAATGAATGCATGGCCTGCCAAGTCACATGTTCCTCTCAATAATTCATCCAAGGGAATTAAACAATGGAAATCTGGGATTTCGATGTATCTACCAAAAAAAAACACTCAGAGTAGCCAAAAGGGCTTGTCATTAAACCACTGCATCTAATAAAATTTCCTAATTATTCCGAAGGCAATTAAGTAACGGCGCGCGATGCCTAACATCCAAAAACAGTATGCGCTACGAAAGCCGGAAACACTAAAAGCCACCGACTTTACTCTCGGGATCCTCACGCGCCAAATTCAATTCGTTCGAAATTGAAATTTGTTTAGCGACGCAAATTTTATTTTTAATTGTCTCGCTCAGAATATCGTCGGAGCGAAGCCGGACGGAATCTACGAGGGTTTTTCGCTAGTAAATATAAATGCGCTTGAAGCTATAGGAACGGTGACGAATTCTAAGGTTATTTACGCTTCGATATACGATAGCCAAATCGGCCCGTGGCACAGGGTTAGGAAAAATTATCAGAACAGTCAATTATTTCAAAATATACAGGGGTTATCAAAAAAGTTCTCATATAAAAGTTGTAGGGCTTTAAAAAATCTACATATGTGTAATAAATTGGAATATACAGGGTCGCCCACAAAGTTAAACGGAACACACCGTATATTATTACTTCTTTTAATTGTCCAGTCAATTTTGAAAAATATTTATTAATCATACGTTATGCCTAACTTCATTACTTTCTTAGATGGGTGTTTCAATTAATATAATGGATAACAATGTGAAATGCGAATGTGGTAATGTGGTCGTATTTACCTGAGCAACAAATGAGGTATATTGTTGGTTTGTTAAACTCTGATATGACCTGTGTTACTAATAATTTGACATCTGAAAGCTGAATGTCAAATTCTGAAAGAACAAAGCAAAGAAGGAAATAGAATGGCGTTTTTACTTACTGAAACAAGAAAGAATTGGTATTTTAATTTTAGGGGTATGGTGATAAACAGTGATCATATCCGGAGGTATGTAATATTTATAACAATTTGTACCCAGATAGGTACAAAAAAAAATGCAGCTTTTCGAACTATTAAGCGTTATAGAATGAATGGGAGTGTAAAAAAACCGACCAAGATTTGGAAGACGTAGGATTGCTTATACCTCCGAGGAGGAAAAATTAGACATTCTGCTTTCGATAGATGAAAATCCCAAACAATCCACCAATCAGCTTGCTTCGGATCCTGAGATTGATTAAAAATCAGTACGAACCATCCTTCATGCTGAAAAAATTTTTCCATACAAAGTTAATGTTGTACAAGAACTTTGTGACGTTGATGGTGATCGAAGACTAGAATTTTGCGAAATGATGACAAGAAAGATGGAAGAGAGCCCGCATTTTTTAGACAATATTGTTTTTTTTTTGATGACGCGACCTTTACACTACACGGAATGGCCAATAATCAAAATTACCGCTACTGGGCGCGAAATAACCCAAACTGGTATGAAGAACTGCATACAGAGTTCCCAGAAAAAGTTAATGTCTTGGCTGGATTGTTTGCGAGACATATAATTGGAAATTGGACCTTCTTCGGCAAGGAATATTTCCAACTATAAATACCGATATTAACTTAACCTGGTATCCGCAAGATGGAGCTTCTCCGCATTTTACCATTACCTCCTATAAGTAGGCCTATTGAGTAATATTAAAATTGCAGCGACGTCATGAAATGTAGTCATTTACTTTTGCCATAAGAATAGCATTGAAGAGTCCAGTAAAAGTATTCATTCTTTTATCACGCGTATAATGTTGATTGTCACGCTGGACGACTGTAATTCCCCAAATCGCCGTCTTCGATGTATTGTGTATCCAGTGTTGCTTGCCAGATTGGGCGCTTTATCGCAATTTGGGCTACTTCTTGCGTATTCCCGTTTCCGTGTTGAGTACGATACCAAGTACATGTCGCAAACTCAACACGGATTTGTGGCCTACTTCTCACTATAGTTTGCGACAAATTATTTTTCAAAGAAACGGTTACGATTTTTAAAAAAATAATGCTTGAACCCGGAAAATATTTGTCTTGGATTAGTGGTTTACCCTTTCAAACCGGTTATCCGATAAGGACAGTAGTATAGGTTCCAAAAATGCGCATTTTTTAAGTTTTAAGGTGACAAGCAATTGCCAATTTCCTATATTTTGTTTTTATTTAGTGAATTTTAGTGAAGTGCAACTTGGTACCTTTAAATTGAATTACAATAAAACACTACTGTTATCACATCAAATATTTGAAAAATATGGAAAAAAACAATGTAAACTTTCAAGCGAGGCTTACTAGCACAGCCACAAACATATTAAAACATGAGAAGACCGGCTTGTAGGTAAAGCAAATAGAATAAAAATATTTAAAAAAATAACATTATTTTTACTCTAACATACATTAGATGCTTAATGTAAAAGTTTGCTTTAGTAACGTTATATTCAATATAAATAAATATTTAAAATCCGAAAAGTAAATATATAAAACCCGGAAAGTGAAACATAACAAAATCAAAACCTTTAAGAAAATAAACGTTCTAACCTAGTAACCTAATTATTTTCTAGAAATATTCCATTTAAAAACATATTTTTTTTAATTTGGTCTAAGACTATGAGCTCTGCTTTGGAAAATATCCTTTCATCAGGTACGGATCTTGCTACAACAGAGAGGTATTTTTTGCAAGGCAAGCTAGTCTTGGATAAATTAACTATTAGGCAATTCCCTGTTTTTTCACCAATGAAGCACGTCTTCTTCGAGAATAGAGTTCCTAACTCCTCCTCTTACTTCTTCTTAAACTTTTAAATGCAATTGTGTTTATCAAATGTCATTCAACAAATGCTGTAAAAAGTTAAGTCCAACTAAATATACGTTAAATATGTTTACATCTCAAATAATGTATGAAACTAGCTCTACCGAGCCAGCCGAGCCAAATCCTAATGATCAGGACGAGGCTGTTCAAAAACCATTTGAACATATCTTCAAATCTAGTGATTTAATTCGTATTAATATATTCGACGCCACTGTGTATCGCATTCTAAACAATGCCCTTTAAAAACTCGCGGCGGCATTATAAGATCCTTTACACAAATAGTGCACTATATGAAAATCGGCCTCGCCTATTGGTCGATCCGCATGGCCCTCCGCTCGCTTCGCTCACTACGGGGGCTCAAGAAAAGGAAACTAACCAGGCGCTAACCCTAACTAACCCAAGACATACTCAAAATCAAGAAAAAAACTGTAACACATAATCTTAAAAAAAATAATAAAAAAAATCAACGAGTTTGAACCCGGGCCGTCCAGGTGACACCCGACTATCTAAACCTCTCCACCATGAGAGCTCTTGACAGAAATTGATTGCATCACGAATACATATTGTAATACGAGATGGATCGACCAAAAGGAGAGATCGATTTTTACATAGTGCACTATTTGTGTAAAGGATCTTAAAACGCATCGCGGCGACACTCTTAGCGCCATCTCTTGTTACAACGTTTATTCATCATCAGTTTAACTAGAAGCAGAAATGCTTCTAACCATACAATCCACTTATTTCAAAACACAAGCTAGGGTCAGCTACAAGCAGACACGCATCCGACCAATCACAGTGCTTCTTACAGCGACTACCGGAAATAGGCAACTAATCCAACCTTATCTTCCTATCTAAAATTTTAGGGTTCTTAAAATTGCGATCTATAATAATCGAATTTTATAAAAAAAAACTAGTCAGCAGCTTTCGACCAGGTTTGTGTTAAAATTCATAATTTTTATTTAGACACACGGTGATGTTAAGTTTTTGTATAACTTCTCTATATATACGTTATTTGCCCTTCGGAAATAATACGTCCGTAGTAAGGATAGTTCACGCGCCAAGGGAAGAGGACGCGCCCTCACCTTTTTGAAAAGACTTATTCCCCGTCTCTCACAAGTAAGTCCTAATAGTCCGCGTTCCCCGTGGCACTCTGCCATAAAAGTTGTTCGTTCATTGATTCTCTCCGAAGTAAGTCGCTATAGTAAGCGTTCCCTGTCGCACTCGGCCATGTAAGTAAACTCATTATTTCACAGTCACTCTCTCAAAAGCCGAAAAGTAAACGGCGTTTTTGGCACTCGGCCAATATTCTCTCTGCTTTATTATAATATAAGGTTTCTCATGGGTGCTATTTCCATTTCTCGGAGTGTAGCCTGCCTATGCGACCAGCATAGAGTGTTTTATAATCCATTTTGTTGTGTGTATTAAAATCGTATTTCTACAAAAGCATGCTCTCTTCTTAAATTGAGGTTCTCTCTTACACACTGATACAGTGTGATGTTGTCCAGTGCAAATTACTCTGTAAGGTAAAATAAACTCTCGGCGCCATTACGCTACCAACAGAAGTTAGTTATTTTTGAACATTACTGCATATTTTCAATTCACTCCAACTTGAGTCATTCTTAATTGCAAGAAGTTGAAGTACATTGTGTATAGAAGCTAAGGAGAGACTTCGTAAGTGATTTTAATTGACTTTACAAGTGTTCGAAGATAAAATGCTCAACGGTTGAACGTTGCTCGTCAGTTGGTGAATATATTGTATATATGAGCTTATTGTGGGCATTAAGGTAATATTTATCCTTTTATTATCACCTGTATATTACTGTATTTCATCTCAGCGTTATCTCAGTTAATCAAGCTCATACTGAGTGGTTTCGTAGGGACTTTAACAAACATTGTTTATGCAGTTCTTTAGTCTTTATAAGTATTGTTATTCTGATATTGTGTGGTGGAATTGCAAAATTTAGACTTCTTGCAAAATTCAATACCGGCAAAATTCAAAGTTGCTCTATTGGAAAGGTGACAAAATGTACGCTGATTGAAGGTCAAAATACCTAAACACGAGAAAAATGCAAACTTTTAAGGGAAAAAATGTGACCAAATGCAAGCGCAAACTATTTTATTTGCAAGAGGTTCCAAGCGCGAATTCTGCGTTCCCAAGGTACAAAGCGAAAGTTGTTGGTCTTATAGCGCTGATGCAACAAAATATATTAAAAAATTAAAGAGTCGAAAGAGCAGAAAGACGTCCTCATAATCGAAGCTGCTGGACTATTAGAAGATGGGAAGTCTTGAAATTGCACCGTACGCTGGATTTTGGAACGACATCTTAGAGCGATTCAATGTTACTAAGATGCTGCAAGATCCTAAAATGGTTTTGTCTTTTGCAGTGAAATCGCTGAAATCTCTCAGATTAATCGTTGAGTCCGAAAGCGAAATGAGCAAGTTTGAGGAATATGAAGAAGCAGTGCGGAAATTATCACATACCGACGAATACATTGAAACACGCTCTAGTTCAAGAAACGTTTCGAGTAGTAAGTTTTATTCCAGTAACTGATCAGCTTTCAGCATCTCTGAGTGATAAGATTCGAGCTTATGACGTTTTCTGCGATCGATTTGGTTTCTTGAATCATTTAGAGGATTTGAGTTTATCGGGGCTACACAAAGCGGCTGACGATCTTCAAATTAGGCTTGTGAATGAGTTGGTCAAGTTTGTAGCCTTGATAGATGCATTCAAGAAGGACTACGATATCCACAGTTAACCAAAAGTAATATTTATCTACAGGAATCTGGTTGATAATAACTTTAGCGCAGCATTCCCTAATATTGAAATTACATTTGAGAATGTATTTAGTGCTAATGGCCGCTAATTGTAGGGGAGAACGTTCATTTTCTAAAATGAAAATTATTAAAAATAGACTACGTACGACGATGACGCCAAAACACAAGAATAATTTATTATTCTTGTGGCCAAAACGTCTAGCATAACTGTCATTGCTCAGTATGTCAGACTGAAAAAGTAAATAAACAAAAACAAACGAGTAATCAAGATAATGGTGCCCATCTGTGTTGGAACTGGGATTAGTAAAGCACCTTTACTCCCTATAAATCCCGACTCTGATGACAAGGATGATTGGCAAGAAGTGAAGAGCAAACGGTGGAGAAACTGTTCAAGTCATCAACCACCTTCAACAACTAAACGGCCCACTCCAATTAAGGGGTGTAAATGAGCAAGTTACACTACTAGAAGTAGCACAGAAATACTATTGGATCTTTGTTACTGGACTGTTTAGAAAAACGGAAGGTAAAGATATACTTGCATATCTGGAATCCAAATTCCATGATATAAACAGTATTTCATGTGAAAAAATGAGGACAATCAAGCAACAGGTGAGCTCCTTTAAACTTGGGGTACCGCATAACCTCAAAGAAGTCCTCCTTGAACCTAACCTGTGGCCAAACGGGGTTATTGTGAACCATTTTTTAAATCTACAACGCCTGCAAAAATCATCCACTTACCAGAAGAGGAAAGAAGTCGCAAGGGTTTAATTAATAAAAACTTTAATATACTTTACGCTAATGTACAACGTAGAAGGGACAAAATCTCAGAGTTTGAATTGCTGCTCCATGAATTTGGCTTCGACCAGACGAGTTTTCTCAAATAAAAATAAAGGGTTATAATGCCATAACTAGCTTGTGTAGAACTGATAAAATTCATGGGGGTGTGGGTATTTATTTTAAAGAGAACCTAGATTGTCAAGAGCTTACCTTGGTAGATTTCTCAAGAGAATTGCAGTGTGAGGTGGCTGGAATCTATGTTCCTTCTATAAACACTAACGTCTTGTCGGTTTATAGATCCCCAAGAGAGAACTAAATAAATATTTAGATATTATGTCTCAGGTCTTGGAAAGAATAGATTCTACGAGTCATACTATAATAGTTGGTGACTTTAATGTGCATTATGAACTGCACAACTGTAAGTATTAACTTCTTCTTTGGCTCCTTTGACTTGCATCCAACAGTAAAATTTAAAACTAGGAATAGCGCTACTCTGGACAATATATACATAAATTTTAATGGGTCCAATCTAGATATTCTCTAGTTGCTTTGTAGGGTGTCTCGGATCACTCTGGGATAAATTTTAATTCACCTTATAACCACAGCAACAAAATTACTTTTAGACCCGTAACTGAGGAATGTCTTACTGGTTTGTATAATCAATTAACACTTTAGGATTGGTTATCTATAACAGGAGCTAGTGAGGATGTGGATGATCAGCTCTGCAAATTTTTTACAGTTTTAACCAATGCTATGGATGAAAATATACCATTTAAATCAAAGCTAGTTCAGAAAAATCGGCCGGTCCACAAAATCAGCTGGTTTAATGATAACCTTAGGAATATGGGGGGAAGACTACAAACACTCAGTCTTCTAAGTAAACAAAATCCAATTCTGGTCCCTATGAAACCATGGTAAGTAAGTACAAAAAGCAATATAGGAGAGAGATAGCTGATACCAAAAAAGCTGCCCATGATAACTTTATTAGCAGTGCACCAAATAGGTCTTTAGCAATGTGGAATATCATAAAATCCAACAGTAACTCTGTTTCCGCCCCTAGAGGCGCTCAGCTCAGTGCTCAGGTTTTCAATAACTTTTTTGTAACAATAGCAGATGATATAATTAAAAATCTTTCTCCTACTAACTGTTCCTACTCTGACAATTTAACAAAACAATACACAGGCAATAGCTTTAAGTTTCATGAAGTAACCCAAAGAATGGTTTTGGATAAGATTTGTAACCTAAAAAACAGCGGTAGTAAAGATTGTTATGACATCAACACCAAAACCAACACCTTAAAGATTTAATATTTAATAAGCAAACCTTTAACCGACATGTTTAATCATTGCATTGGAGTCAGTAAATTCCCATCTTCTCTCAAGTTAGCAAAAGTTATACCTATTTTGAAGAATAAGGGAGATCCCGAGGATCAATCAAACTACCGACCGATATCATTGTTACCAATAGTCTCAAAAGTCTATGAATCACTACTAAAATATCAAATGAATGACTACTTTGAGCAAAACAGCATTTTCGCACCAAACCAATTTGGTTTCCGTAACAAAAGAAGCACCACTCTGGCTATATATCGACTAACTGAGTACGTGGCGGAGGGGCTTGAGGGCAGACAAAACACTTATGCTACTTTCCTGGACCTGACTAAAGCATTTGACTGCATTTCTTTTGAAATCCTTTATAAAAAACTAATTCACTACAATTTCCACCAAAGCAGTCTGACCCTTGTCAGGTCCTACTTGGAGGAAAGGGATCAACAATCGGAAAGACAGATAATTCAGCATGGTGTCACTCAGGGCTCTGTGCTGGGTCCTCTGTTGTTCCTCATATACATAAATGACTTGCCAAACTTCTCTAATATCACAAACTTGCTCATTATCTTGTTTGCTGATGACACCATCACTTTGCTGCGTTGCCACCCCTCAGACCCTATTTTACAGTGGACTCTAGTTGGAGAGGAACAAATAGAAAACTGGTTTTTGGCTAATAAACCCAGTCTCAATAATGACAAGACTCAGAATATGAATTTTACTTTGCAAACTTCTCCATCAAACCTTGAGAATCTGAATTCAGTCAAATTCCTGGGGGTCTACCTGGATCCTGGGTTGACGTGGGAGGCACATGTCAATCACCTAAGCTCCAAACTATCAAAAATTACTTTCCTGATAAGATGTCTATCAAAAATTGTATCCCGGGGTACGCTACTTATGGCACACCATGGATACTTTAACTCTAATTTATCCTATGCAATTTTAAACTAGGGTCTATTTCCTAACTCTGCACAAATCTTTAAGTTACAACGACGCTGTGTTAATTGCAGGCATAAAGTATCGCGATTGTTGTAGAGATGTTTTTATTGAACTGAGACTCCTTACCTTCCCTGCACTTTTATTTTTTACTGCCTGATCTACATAAAACGAAACCTATACGATTTACAGTGCACAGCGATAATCATTCCTATCCAACTAGGGACAGAGAGAATTTGGTTCTCAGCTACCACAGACTGCAACGTACTAGAAGGGGCACTGACTATTATGGTATTAAATTTTTTAATGCCCTACCTATAAAAATAAAAAATCTAAATTTAGTTCACTTTAAATTGAGAGTAAGAAACTACCTTATAAAAATGCCTTCTATTCTACTGAGGAGTACCTAGAAAGTGACTTCAATCTCTAAATATAAACTGTTTTAATATGTTAATGTTTGTCTCGCTAATGTTGTTTTTATATTATATTTAGTATTTTTACATTTAATAAGTTTTAAGCTATTATTGTCACTTAAATAAGTTTTATTATACTATCTGTACTGTTTTTATTTCTTGACTTGTAAAAGCACATTGTAATACTTTATTAATAAAGAAACTAAACTAAACTAAATTAAACTATTGAGAGTGATTTGCTTCGAGAAATAGACTGACGAGTAATAATTAATGATTTGGCCGATAAAAAAGCACGTAAAGTAATTTTTACTTAAATATAGTAAGCTTATCAACTGTAATAAAGATTTTTTCAAAATTACAAAAAATATTATGTATTTTAAGAGTGGATATAATAAAATCATCGAAAGATATTTATTGACTGAAACGGCCTTCACTTTCTTCATTGCCCCGGCCCCGACACCCCTGCATCCAGTCCTGGTAAAGAACCTATAAAACTAGACCAAAAACGGCAGTAGGTTCTAAGGCCTAAGATTTTAATAACCGTATAGGCTTTAGTTAGAGCTTACGAAATCAATAGAAGGCAATGCGCCTTTTAAAAGTAAAACTAATAAAATAATGAAAGTGTACCTATGCTCAACGATTTTTTAATTTTGTAAAAAAGGGTGTTATAAATTGCGAGACCATTCGAAGGGTCTAAAATTAAGAAGTACCCGGATGTAACCAGTTTTCGGATCCGCCACTGTAGCATCAATGATATAAATCTGATATTAGTGATGAAATATATTTATGACAACCATACCTATACACTACGAGCTATCAAATCGTATTATCCTGTCCAGATCCCTGACCTACTTAATTTTAAAGATATTTCGCTGAACAAATTATGCTTTATTTACTATCAAAGATAAACGATTACCTAGCAGTAAGGGAAGCGCCAATTAAATTGCAGAGCTTAGTTTCATAAATTCGAGTGCGACAGTAAGCCGTAATATTGTGGTTAATTTTGTTATAGTTGTGTATATTGTCAAAATGGTAAAGTGCATGAGTATATATTATAATAAGATATAAGGAGTATCAAAGAATTTTTCCAGTTTCGTGAGCGATTTTTTTTTAATTCTGTAGGCTGTAGACGCATATGCAAAAGAGCTTGTAGCGTTGTCTACGAAATTTCGGGCCTGTGTCAATTTAGCGTCGCGACACTTCAGGCGTTTCTCCAAGATTTAGGCTTATTATCATAAAGGCAGTTAAACAAAAATATATTTCGAAAATGAGTTTAGAAAAATATCCTTGAAAATATATCAATGTAAAAAATATTCCAAAAAATATATAACCGAAACTCCTAAACAATCGAATAAATGGGTTAATATTGATTCATTGTCAAAATTATAAATTTGCTAAGAGTCTGTATTTAATAGTTCAGTTGATTTCAAAATATTGAGATCTGAAGTTTTACTATTTTAGGCTTCGAGAGGCCCTAACTTAGTGCGCAACACTTTACACTTCTGTCCCAGTTTTTCATATAATACCGAAAAATAGTGAAAAAAATCCTGTTAGCCGGGATATTTTTTCATATATTTTCCACTTAAAGGGGGGAGGATTTTGCGAAAAATCTACTTCAGTATTTTATACCTCTTGCCAAAATGTTTTAAAAATATTATTTGGAGAATGTATAAGCATTTACTCTGTCTCTTTATATATCAGGTGAATATGAACTAAAATCTAAACAGGGTGGTCCAAAAATAATGGTGCATAGAGCATCAGTGAATTTTTAAATCTTTTCCCAACTTTTTGTCATAATACAGTCATGAAAATGAGAACGATAAAAAATAATCTGAAATGTATTTTGTTCTATCTGATAGCAACAGTATTTGTCCATTAAAAGAGCTATAACTTTGTTCTGGGCAATTGCTTGAGTCTTTTGGCAACAAAATATGACGCCACTGTAGTTTCTGGACAAAAAGATGTGCCTGTTAAAAGTTCCTAAAGTTGACCGTTTTCGAGATATTTGCTATTTAATTATTGCATGCAATATCGTATGGCAAAAAGATTTTTGCTATTCGGCATTGTTCAAACACAATTTAGGTCTAAATTTGCTGTAAAATAAGTTCAGATAGAAAATCGCATAGATAACGATAAATGAAAAACTATAAAGCGTATTATTTAAAATAAAAACATTAAAAGGGATATTAAATGTTCAAAAGTCACCGTTAACCCTGATGCATTTTAAAATATGTTTCATGAAAGACTTTCTTTCAATGTTGTCACACTCGACTAAATTTCTTGATTTTTCGTGCAGTAATATGTCCCAGTTTGGGTATATGTTTCATAAAGTGGAATAACAAACCAACCCCAGCTAACCCAAACTAACCAAAAGTAACCCAAACAAATCTTTTCACAGAATTGGTGGTGGACGTTGAGATTTTAAACATTTTAAACACTTGATTGTATGTAGTTCCAAACACAAAAATCAATCGGATTAAAATCAAGGCTTCGGGCGGGCCTTGGAAGAAAACCGCTACGTCTTATACTTCGCTGAGAGAAACGTGCGTTAAGAAGGTTTCTCACGTACACGAAAAAGCGTGGCGGTAAAAATAAGAATTTTTTGGACAGATACTTATTTAAGAAAAAATTAATTACAAGTAACCAAGATTTTGTGTGGACGTCAGTTGTGAACTTCATCAAAGCTGTATTGATCAAAGCCTATTTTCGTAAACAACAGATAAATTATCAATCCAAGTAAAGTTGCACGATATAATAAAATAATAAGTATTTCGCTATCAAATTTCGATTGTCGATTTCTAACAAGTATGCCTTTTTTATCCAAAAAAATACAGAAGCATCATGTTGTGAAGCCGAGAGAACCATGCAGTTGCCCAGAAAAATAAAGCTGTAGTCCTTTTAATGGGCAAAATAATTATCCGATTAATTTTTCTTGTCATCCTAAATAATATTTTAACGTTGATACTCTGTACCTCTCCTAATATCGTCTTTCGGAATAGAACAATTCAGCTGGATCGTAATATTTTGGACCACCCTGATGGCAAATCGTTCTCTGAATATTTAAATAACGAGATTAAAATGTACAGGGTCTCTCGAATTAGAGTCTATATATGGAGATCTTGAACACCGTCAGAGATGCAGTATCATCAGTCAAATTAAGGCAAAATTGCGCATTTAGGTGCCTAACAATATGCAGTTTAGAAAGTTTTAAAATTCCGCGTATTTCCGGAGATATCCGGAAAAAACGAAATTTTGAAAATTCGTTTTATATTTTTCCTGGGCTTATTTAAAAACGGATTTCAAATTTAATTGCATTTTTGGATATCCACTTTTTCCGCTCTATCTAATGAGGATATCTAGTTTGAAATACGACGTTTCGTCTTCAAGGGATTATCATCAACTTTCTTTTTCTAAATACGAACTTTAATTTTTTTTCGTTTTTCAGATGGTATTGGCGTTATTAATATGACTATGTGTTTTTATTTATTTTTTCTATTTTTTAAATTTTTATTATCATTTTTTTAATTATATATTTTGCTTTGGCGTAATTTTAAATAATTTAAGGTAGGTGCTTTTGAAATTTTTATATTCTATAAAAATATTTTATTTTGTTTTTTGAAACGTATTAAAAATAAAAAAAGTAAAATTATTTCTTACGAGAATATGGCCATGAACTATTACTCACAAGTTGCTTACGGCAAAGATAAAATATTCTCAACTTTTAACCAATTAAAAAAATTATTTAAAAGAGAACATCAACAATTTATAATCATACTACGTGATACTATAGGAACTTTGATGGAAAAACACCTATTGGAATTTTGCTTATAAATAAAATGCACTAAGCAACTCGTTTGAGTAATAGTTCATGGCCATATTCTCGTAAAAAATAATTTTACTATTTTTCATTTTTAATACGGGCTCCAATTTTCCACTTAATACAAAAAACAAATAAAATATTTTTATATAATATGAAAATTTCAAAAGTACCTACCTTAAATTATTTAAAATCACGCCAAAGCAAAATATATAAAATAAAAATAATAAAAATTAAATAAAAAAAAATAAATAAAAACACATACTCATATTAATAACGCCAATACCATCTGAAAAACGATAAAAAAAATTAAAGTTCGTATTTAAAAAAAGAAAGTTGATGATGATCCCTTGAAAACGAAACGTCGGATTTCAAACTTGATATCATCATTGGATAGAGCGAAAAAAGAGGCAATGCAAAAGTGCAATTAGATTTGAAATCCGTTTTTAAATAAGCCCAGGAAAAAAATAAAACGATTTTACAAAATTTCGTTTTTTTCCGGATATCTCCGTAAATACTCGGGATTTTAAAACTTTCTAAACGGCATATTGTTAGGCACCTAAATGCGCAATTTTGCCTTAATTTGACCGACACTGTATCTCTTACGGTTTTCGAGTTCCCCATACATAGACACGAATTCGAGCCACCCTGTACAGGGTCTCTCGAATTCGAGTCTATATATGGAGATCTCGAACATCGTAAGAGATACAGTATCATCAGTCAAATTGAGGCAAAATGGCGCATTTAAGTGCCTAACAATATGCCATTTAAAAAGTTTTAAAATTCCGAGCATTTCCGGAGATATCCGAAAAAAAATTAAAATTTTGAGGAATGGTTTTTTTTTCCTGGGCCTATTTAAAAACGGATTTCAAATTGAATTGCACTTTTGCAATGCCACTTTTTCCGCTCTATCAAATAGTGGTATCCACTTTGGAATCCGACGTTTCGTCTTCAAGGGGTCCTCATCAACTTTTTTTTTAAATACGAACTTTAATTTTTTTATATCGTTTTTCAGATGATATTGGCGTTATTAATATGAATATGTGTTTTTAAATTTTTTATTCTCTTTTTTGAATTATAATTTTTTTTTTAATTTCTTATTTTGTTTTGGCGTAACAGTTTATATTGAAATTTTTATATTCTATAAAAATATCTTATTTCGTTTTCTATTAAGTGGAAAATTAAAATCTTTATTTTTAATAAAAATAAAAAATATATTTAATAATCAAGTTCATTTATTTTTTACCTCAAAGCAAAACAAATAATTAAAAAATATTACAAATAAGAATTAAAAAAGTCATCAAATAATCGATGAAAAAATTTAAAGTTGGTATTTAAAAAAGAAAGTTGATGATGATCCCTTAAAGACGAAACGTTCATGCTGGACACCACCATTGGATAGGGCGGAAAGAGTGGCAGTACAAAAGTGCAATTAAATTTGAAATCCATTTTTAAATAAGCTCAGGAAAAAATAAAACGATGTTTCAATATTTCGTTTTTTTTTCTGATATTTCCGGAAATACTGTAACTGTATCTCTTATGGCTTTCGAGTTCTCCATACATATACTCGAACTAGAGCCACCCTGTACAATTATAGAAAAAGGTACAGGGTCTTTGAATATATTTACGTGGCTCCTGAAGCCTTTATTTTTGAAGATACAAAAAAAAGGTACACACAAAAATTGTAGGTTTTTTCAATATTATCTTTTAAAATTTTCTGGAAAAAATAGCGCATCAAAAAATAAAAAAATATAGGTAACTTCAACTTTTCTAAATGGAACACCCTATATATTATGCGCTTAAACGAAAAATATTTTTTTCTAATTTCAAATATACGAGTATATAATATGTTGATGCTATTTGGGTGATCAATTTTTGAGATATTTTAGCTTAAATTATAAATAAATTGCACAACAAAAAACGTAACAATATTATTGTTTCCATGGCTTTCTTAATACCACTATGAAGCTTTTTTGCAATGTATTTATAATTTAAGCTAAAATATCTCAAAAATATAATCAACATATTTGAAATCAGAAAAAAAGCCGTTTCGTTTAGCGCATAATAGTACAGGAGTACAGGGTGTTCCATTTCAAATAGTTTAAGTTGCCTATATTTTTCCATTTTTTGATGCGATATTTTTTTCCTGAAAATTTCAAAAGATTATAGGAAAAGGTACAAGATCTTTGATTATATTTACCTGGCTCCTGGAGCCTTTATTTTTGAAGATACAAAAAAAGGTTCACACAAAAATTGTAGGTGTTTCAATATTATCTTTTGAAATTTTCAGGAAAAAATAGCACATGAAAAAATGAAAAAATATCGGCAAATTCAAGTTTTCTAAATGGAACACCCTATATATTATGCGCTAAAACGAAAGCTATTTTTTTCTGATTTCAAATATACGAGTATATAATATGTTGATGCTATTTGGGTGAGCCATTTTTAAGATATTTTAGCTTAAATTATAAGTAAATTGCAACAAAAACGTAACAATGTTATTGTTTACATGGCTTTCTTAATACCACTATGAAACTTTTTTGCAATTTATTTATAAATTACGCTAAAATATCTCAAAAATTACTCACCCAAATATAATCAACATATTTGAAATCAGCAAAAAAGATGTTTCGTTTTAGCGCATAATATACAGGGTGTTCCATTGAAAAAAGTTGAAGTTGCCTATATTTTTCCATTTTTTGATGTGATATATTTTTTTTCCTGAAAATTTTAAAAGATAATAGGGAAAAAAACCTACAATTTTTGTGTAAAACTTTTTTCTATCATCAAAAATATTGGCTCCAGGAGCCACGTAAATATAATCAAATACCCTGTACATCTTGCAATTTGTAATTTTGGATAGTATACGAAGTCTTAATAAAATTCTTGTCTTTGGCACAATTAATTTAAAAAAATGCGTTTGCTTCTTTACTTGGCATGAATAAATATGCTAGAAATAACCCAAACTAGAATTGTGACCTACGTGTATATTTTGATATTACTGATACGCTACTCAAAAATTATTAACAACCTTCTTTAATCAATCATTTCATCGCAATTTTCTGCAAACAAGTGTCTTTGTACAGGAAATCTATCAGGGACTAAAGTCCAATTAAACGTGTCCTTATCAAACAAAAGATGTCCTGAAATTGCAATTGGGCTAATTTGTCTTATCCAGACAGTAATATATAAGACTATTGTATTGTTTTTAAATTGGCACTATTGACAGTATAACGGTTGCTTAATATTATATTATTATACAAATGCAAATTCGTTTATTTTTAGCAAACATTTACAGTTGAGGAAACGGCATAGCAAATATCAATGAGTTATTAAATCATTGGCAAATATTACGAATATGTTGGGATTACATCAGAATCCATGACCTGCTTAATATGCATTTTTGTTAAAACCTTATCTTCATATTATTTGCTAACTTATAAAGGAAGCATGAAGCAGGAGGCAGAATTTGCTTAACGATTTGTGCAGTGTGGTTACATTTTCATTCCAGCCAGATACATCCAATAGCTTTAAAATCAGAAAATATTAATATGAAAGTAAGAGTATTTCGACAATACCGCTTTTAAGGCAGAACGCAAATTTAGAAGTTTTAATTATTGGCATCTTCGTTGAACCAAAAATAATTGTAATTTTTTGTATTTTTAGCGTTAAAAGCAAATTATTTTCAGCAAACTTGCTGTTGGTTGAATAATATACCGCCTATAAATGCTACTTGTTGTGTTTGGGAGGCATCCTGCTGTAAAAATTTATTTGAAAAGAAAACTTCTTTTGCGTAGCATAGATTTATTCCTGGATAGTGAATGAAATTCAGCCCTCACGTGCGACCAGTGACGCTGGCCCATCGCTCATTGGGGTAAAGTCAGCGTTAACTTCATTTTTCTCGACAATGCATGGCTGCGAGTGGTAATTGTTGAATTGGCATGTTTTTCGACAACAGTTTGAGAGCGCCGACATAAAATGCTTTTGGCAAATAAGCGATTTTTATGTATTTTTGGTTTAGTATAAGTAGTTCTTTATTTTTTGGTGATGACTTGACTTATCTTACCTACTTAGGGCTTCTAAAAGTGCAATTTGCCATTGGGGATGCCCTGCTCTGTTGGACATCCCTATGAAAATTGCAATACAATACATGAAGCTTTTTATTTCAAACCTTGAAATAATTAGGATTATAAACTATTTATCAATGCTTCCTTGTATTTAGGTTACATTGTGTCACCCTCTTGATGTCAACGACATTTGAGAACTTAATCTGATGTAGGTATGGTACTTTCAGATTAAATCAATAGATATATTCAAACAAGCAAGAACTAAAATTTATGATGACAACAACTATTTGATAAATGATATCACTTCTCATCTATATATTGTACCTACTCTCGCAACAAATAAAATATGTTTTTCATAATAGATTTCACACAAATCCGCGATTTGATGAGCCAAAAAAACACCTGAAATTAGAAAACCTGCCTTATTGTTAGAATTCAGACAAATATCATTATAAAAAGTTGTTCTTGCCAATTTTTTGCCTGCACCAAATTTGAGAGGAGCAGTACAATTTTATTCTCCTACTATTTTACATTACAAGCTTTCATTTTTTACTTTCACCTGTGGGTCTGTCTGTCTGTAATCAAATCTTGCAAGCTGAATTAGAACTACTTCTAAATGTCCGATTGACTTGAAATTTGGTACACGTTTATAGTTCCGATAACAATACAATATTATAATGTTGTTAAGGTTACACCTCCCCCCTTTCGGGGGTAGGGGAGAGAGAACTACTTAAAGTATGTCCGATTTCGTTTAAAATTGGTATAGGGGGTTTTTGGGGACCAGGAATATGAATTTTCTATCAGATTTTGAAAATTCAAAATGGCGGATTCAACATGACCGATATTGGGTTAAATGTTGCAAGTCAATTTTAGCTGACTTTTACATATCCAATTGGCTTCAAATTTGGTATGCGTCCCTCCCTTTCTAGGGTAGGGTAGGGGGGCACTACTTAAATTAAGTATGTCCGATTTCGTTTAAAATTATTGGTATATGGGGGTTTTTGGGGACAAGGAATTTAAATTTTTTATCATATTTTGAAAATTTAAAATGGCTGACTTCTACATATCCAATTGGCTTCAAATTTGCTATGCGTTTGTAGTTCAAATGAAAATATAAAACTATGGTGTTGCCATTGTTTATTCTTATGAAGACAGTGGTGTTGCTTATACTTCCCACCTCCCTTTAAAGGTTACAAATACAAATACAAATAGTTTATTTCCATAGACATAAATATAAATATGCATCGGAATTGTCAAATACAAAAAAGAACAAAATATCATTAAAAAAATCCAATATCTAAGTAAAATTATGTTCAAAAAACTGAGTCAAAGAATAAAAGGGAAGGTCAGCTAGTATGGTTTTTAAAGAGCTCTTAAAACGTGAGTGGGTTTTTTCACCCTTAATACGTACTGGAAGATGATTAAATATTTTTAAAGATACAATCACCGGACCATCCTGCACCTGAAATAACCGAGTCATAGGAATAAAGAATTTGTTAGCATTACGTGTATTATATAAATTTACATCTCCAACCTTTCTATAGGTATCAGAATTTTTAAACACTTGACATGCACATTGAAGGATATAAACATTTATCACTGTTGGGATTCTTTGCATTTGAAAGATCTGACAACGAGACTCTCTAAACGGAAGTCTATACATAGTTCGAATAATTCTCTTAACACCCTTTCTATACTGGAGGAGTTCCCATATATACAAGCCATAGGCTAAAGTAGAATGCACTGCTGCATAGTAAAAAGTTTTAAGAGTAAAGCCATCTACGAAATCCCTCAGTTGCAGAATAGCATAGTTGCTCTGTGATAACTTTCTGCATACTGACCCAACCTGGTCATCCCAAGATAAACGTCTATCAACCATGATTCCCAAAAATTTAGCGGAATCCTGCTGAATAAGATGAGTTAAACCCTCTCTCAGCAATAAACTCCTATCTTGAATGGCACGAATTGGAGTAAAAACCATAAAGTTTGTTTTTGAGCTATTTAGGCAAAGACCATTTCTCTGGTACCATCCTGCGATATCTTGTATACACTTGCTAGCCCGCAAATGAAGCTCTTAATAGTCATTTCCAGCAACAATAGCTGATGTATCGTCAGCAAAAAGAGACAAATAACAGTCATCAACCAGGAAAGGCATGTCATTTATAAACAGCAAAAAGAGTACTGGACCAAGAACACTGCCCTGGCGAACCACAGTTACAACTGACAACCAATCAGACATAGATATTCCATCTTCAACTTTAAGTCTGACAGCCTGTGTCCTATCCGACAAGTATGTCTTAATCCATTCAAGAGCTGGGCCTCTTATTCCATAATGAAAAAATTTGTTCAAAAGCAAGGTGTGGTTAATAGTATCGAACGTCCTAGTGAAATCAAAAAATATACCCACAGATTTCAATTTTAATTCAAAATTATTTAAAATTGTGGCATAGAAGGACATTATGACATCCGATATGGAGAGTCCCGCGTGAAATCCAAACTGATGACACGATAATACATTAAATGCATCTAGAAAGTTGACAAGTCTTTTTCTATAAGCTTTTTCAAAAATCTTCGAAAACACAGACAGTAGGGCAACAGGCCTGTAATTCTCAACAAGTGATATGTCACCTTTTTTGAGAAGAGGTACAACAATAGCAGTTCTGAGTTCTTTTGGAAAGTAGCCAAATTGGAACGTTAGATTTATGAGATGAGTCAACACAGAGAGAATTCCGGTGGAACACTCACGTAACAAATTACAGAGGATTTCATCTGCGCCACAAGACCTTTTCGTTGATGCAGATTTAATAATTTCTAGAGTTTCATGCTGATTAAGAGGAAGTAAGAAAATTGATGGAAAATTGGTGCATGGCATCTTAATGGTAATTGGAACCTTAAAGTTCTCTGTGTGCATCGATACCGAGTCAATAAAAAAATTATTAAAGGAATTTGCAACATTCTGGGGACCAGCGACTTCATGACCACCAACATAAATTGACTCTGGAACCCTTTTTGATTTATGATGCGAGAAGTTTGAAGTTGACCTAATCACGTCCCATGACGTTCGGGTTATATTGGTGGAAGTTGATATTTTTTCAGAATTATACCTCCTCTTTGCGGCAGCAATATTCCTCCTGTGGTTCTTGAGTCTGGCTCTGTAAGAAGTTAAGAGTTCAACACAATTACCACATCTGATTTGGGAAAGAAGAAGCCGTAACCGCTCACCTTCATCGACGATTGCGGGAGTCACCCATAAATTTGGCTTTTTTTGACTATTTTTGCGCTTAGTTATATAGGGAAAACTCATGTTGAACAAACTCTGGAAATATCAAAAAAATACGTAAATTTATCTTCAAAATCAAGAATCTCTAGAGCAGAAAACCAATCTTCCTTGGACAGTAAAAAGTTCAAGTAATTGATATTTTCACTAGAAAATGATCTTGAGAACACAGGAGCATACCACAGAACTCCTTTTTAATTGAATATTCAGGTCAACACCAAGAATCTGTGCTCTATGATCTGAGAAAGTTACATCCAAGGTTTCTGTACTTGAGAGAAGCATTTGTAAACGCATTATCAATTGAGGTGCAGGAGGGGCCCTGAATTCTAGAGTATTCAAAGAATCCTTGTTCCAGACCATACGCGTTAAAAGCATTAAGAGTGTACCTTGCCTCTTTACATTCACATCTAAAATCATAATTAAAATCACCACAGAAAAACATTAAATAATTAGGTTCACATAAATACTTCAGTAATTTCTCAATACAAACATTAAAAGTTAAAAAATCGCAATTTGGAGGACGATACAGGCAACAAGCTAAAATATTTACATTGATTTTAGTTTTTACTAATGCCGCAGTACATTCGAAGTGATTTGGGAGTGACAAGTTTTTATTTTCATAACTTTTATAACTACTACTAAAGTCAGTTATTATGAAAACAGCAACCCCACCAGCATGCGCATCTCTGCAAAAGTATGATGCTATATTGTAGTTATTAAGTCTAAAATAGTTCACTTCATCATCTGTCAGCCATGTTTCTGAGATACACAGTATTTCCGGAAAGCTCTTAGATTGCAAAAAAAGTTCCATCTCTGCAGACTTAAGTCGGATGCTCCTAGCATTTAAGTTGACAATCCTTACGTCCTCCATGCGTCTAATTGCCGCTTCCTCCCCGCGGAAAGTATTTTCTGGAGTTGTAGGCATTAATTCCGGATCTTTGGTTATGGGCTCGAAAAAAGGTAAATTTTTTCACAGCTATACCTTGTGGCCAGTTGCTGCAGTGATTCCTCCAGATCTTTAGGAACCATAACTTTAAATGTCTTATATTCACCGGACTTAACCTCAAAAGCTTCCACGTTAAACCTAATGTTCTGTTCAAAAATAGTTTTTAGATTTTCCATGAGGTCGAACTGGTTAGTATCAAGTGAAACTCTTGACACAGAAATCGTAGTCAGTGGTGCTGAGGCCATTAGAGACTGGAAACATTGTCAGATTGTTTTTCTCCGATAATATAATTTCTTTTTTTCGGTTTGTGAGTATTGACAGCAGTATTGCTTGCGTTTCCATTATTATCATGAACCAGATTGATATATTTATCCATTGTTTGTTGCGTGGCTACTTGCATTACAGCATGATTGACCTTCTGTGCAGTTACGGACTCTCATGCAAGTTCTTTTTTGAAGAATTTGGCTGAGAATTGTTCTTTTCTGAAGATAGCTTGTTAGATTTCTCCATGAAACAATTTTGCAGTTCCAAGCCCTGTTGTTTGATACTATGCACAATAGATCCAAATTGGATAGACATCTCGTTGGTCTGTTTCTGCATGACCCCAGTAAAACTTTTAGTGATAGAAGATTCAAACAGTTTTAGGTTATCTTCATCCTGTGTTAGGGTAGTTTTAGACATAAATTTTTCCTCAATGCCTGCAATTTTAGTCTCTAGATTCAAAATTTGAGGTTCAATCTTAGCTTCCTTGATGGTATTTACCTCTTCTTTAGTAGCTTTGACTACTTATTCATATCCTCCAGTCTGGCGCGATATTTTTTCAATTCACTCTCACAAGTTGAAGGTTAGTGGTGAAGGCACTACTTAAAGATTGTCCGATTTGGTTTAAAATCCTATACCTATCTATAGCTGTTTACGAAACATTGACAGTTGAAAGTCGGGCATTTTGACAATTTGACATGCTCTTAATCCTAATACGCATGAGATCAAAGAAAAGGGTCTGCACAATTTTTTTTATTCAATTTTTGAATTTAGCACAAAAAATACATTGAATGGCTATTTTGGTTTGTTTTAAAAATAATAAATAAATAAAATACAGGGAAGGTCAAAAATAAGCCCCCGTTCAGTCCTCGCTGGAACACCCTGTACAGGGTTATGCATGAAACGGTCAAATATCTCTGCAACCACTTATCAGCTTTTAATGAAATTTGGTATACGGGCGTAACGAAATATCGCGGAGTCAAAAATTATGGCCAATGTTGTCACATTATTTGTACTTTTTTCGGAAATTATAAATATATTATTTTAAAGGCAGTACTCTGTATATAATTTTTTATTTATAAAGAGCAGAGAAAATGCTGTGTCCCATTTTCGATGATATTACGGGGTATCTCACTTACGAGTAAAGATAGAGAGGTGCGTTTTTCGCAATACTTTGCTACTTTTTTGTGAAAAGAACGATGGTATAAACAAAATTTTCATAGCCCGCTTCGTTTCTGAGATACAGGGCGAAATTGAAAATAATGCATTTTGGGACTCCCCTCATATCTCCGTTATCCTTTAACATATTGCCATGCTAAAAACTTGCTGTTATACACTTTTTTACGAAGAATCCAGTGACGTAGTCAGATTTTTGCTGTGAGCCGTCAATTTTTTGCTATAAATCAAAATTGTATTTTTTTAATGGAACACCCTGTATATTTTTCTTTCGTTTGATTGGAAATTTTATAAGCTTTACAAAAATATATAATACATGATATGTATTTTAAATAATAAGCTTAATATTCATAATTTCACAAAATGTATTTCTATACGACACTCTTGATGAGTATAGTATAAGCATTGTCTTTTAAGCAACGGTATAAGTATTAGTAGACAGAGATTATTAGAGCAATGGAATGGAATGGTCATTTTTTATTGGCAAGACATGTCACTTACAAAATTTATATTTTCTGTGTAATATTGTATTTTCTACGATGCGATGGCTGAAATTGAAAATTATCAATATTTTGAAAAATATGACATGTTAGTCTGCTTTATACTGAGCACTGAAAACTCCCGTGAAGCTTCTCAGCTATATTTCAATAAGTTTGTTTGAATATTTATTTGCCTTTTGACTTATTTGGGTTTATGTTTTATTTAAGTATCATTTGATTTATAGATATCCCCAAAAGAAGGCAACCTGGTCTCTTAATGTTTTCCGGAATAAAATGAAAATTGGTAGAACATGGAACGCTTATCCGGCCCCTACCAAGAACGTATAATAAGGGAAATCGCAGTAAGGACAGAGGCAACGTTCTTTGTTCTACCATTTTTTTCTTTATTCCGGAAACATTAAAAGATAAGGTTACCTTCTTTCGGGATATCTATAAATTAAAATGATACTTAAAAAAAATAAACCCAAATAAGTCAAAAGGTAAATAAATATTCAAACAAACTTATTGAAATATAGCTTCACAGAAGTTTTCATTGATCTGTATAAAGCAGTTATATATGACATGTTAGTCATATTTTTCAAAATATTGATAATTTTGATTTTCAGTCATCGTAAGAAATACAATATTACACAGAAAATATAAATTTTGCCACTGACAGGTCTTGCCAATAAAAAATGACCATTCCATTGTTCAAATAATCTCTGCCTACTAATACTTATACCGTTTAAAAGACAATGCTTATACTATACTCATCAAGAGTGTCTTATAGAGACACATTTTGTGAAATTATGAATTGTAGGCTTATTATTTCAAATACATATCATGTATTATATATTTTTATAAAGCTTGTAGAATTTCCAATCACACGAAAGAAAAATATACAGGGTGTTCCATTTAAAAAAAAATCAAGTTTGATTTATAGCTAAAAATTGACAGCTCACAGCAAAAATATGACCACGCCACTGGATTCTACGTAAAAAACTGTATAAGAGCAATATTTTAGCTTTGCAATATGTTAAAGGATAACGGAGATACGAGGGGGGTCCTAAAATGCAATATTTTCAATTTCCCCCTGTATCTCAGAAACGAAGCGGACTATGAAAATTTTGTTTATACCATCATTCTTTTCACAAAAAAGTAGCACAGTATTGCGAAAACCGCAACTCTCTATCTTTACTCGTAAGTGAGATACCCCGTAATATCATCGAAAATGTACAGTGAGGTAAAAAATGTTATCAGTTTTTATTGCAAATTCTGATTTATTGTGGAATAATTACTATAACTTAGTTATTGCAAACCAAGAACCAATTTAAAATGACGCAATATACACAGATAATGTTTTAAGTAAATGTTCAAATTGCCCTCTTTGCGCAGCTTGACAATGCCGCAACCTATTTTGTAATTCCCCTACTGCATTTAAAAACCATTCTTGCTTTATATTCCGTACCGCAATACTTTTCGTACTCTAGTCTTTTAAATTCGTTGGTTTATTCCTGTCTTCAAATGCCTCGAACCAAAAAAAATTTCACGGATCTCACACCTTACGCAAGCATCCTATGTATTGAAAATGCCTGACACAATTTTTGAATTTAAAAAACTTATGATTTATATCAGTCACAATATAACAAATTAATTACCATTAATTTATGTTTACCGATTTTGCGGGGTTGAGATCATGTCACCCGAAGTGACACCCAATGATAATGTTACATAAAAAAAGTGTATAATATTTTTAAAGTCAGTTTAAATTAAAACAGCAAATAAATAAGCGATTGATTACTAAAGCCAAAAGCTCGTATATAACTCGCTAAATCTGTTGATTTATAGCGGCATCCAGTTCATAAATAGCCAAGATGTCAAATTTTACATTTTTAACAGATACTATGTTAAAAAATTTAAACCTAGTAAACAAGAATTTTAAAACATTGATAAATAGCGAAACTGTAAAATTTTACATTTTTGACAGACTATGTCAATAATTATTTTTCTTTTATTTTCCCTAATGTAATTCTAAGATTTCATTCAAATCGGTTCATAAATAGCAAAACTGTCAAATTTAACATTTTTGACAGATACTATCACAAAAAATATTTTTCTTTTATTTCTCCTAATCTAATTCTAAACTTTCATTCAAATCGGTCCATAAATAACGGAACTGTCAAATTTGACATTTGTGACATACATACATACTTTGTCAAAAAATATTTGTCTTCCATTTCCCCTAATCTAATCTGAAAATTTGTTCAAATCGGTTAATAAATAACGAAATTGTCAAATTTGACATTTTTGACAAATGGGTAGGTACTACGTCAAAAAATATTTTCCTTTTATTTTCCCTAACCTAATTCGGTTCATAAATAGCGAAACTGTCAAATTTGACATTTTTGACAGACTATGTCAATAATTATTTTTCTTTTATTTTCCCTAATCTAATTCTAAGATTTCATTCAAATCGGTCCATAAATAGTAAAACTGTAAAATTTTACATTTTTGACAGATACTATCACAAAAAATATTTTTCTTTTATTTTCCCTAATCTAACTCTAAACTTTCATTCAAATCGGATCATAAATAACGAAACTGTCAAATTTGACATTTGTGACATACATACATGCTGTGTCAAATAATATTTGTCTTCCATTTTCCCTAATCTAATCTAAAAGTTTATTGAAATCGGTTAATAAATAAAGAAATTGTAAAATTTGACATTTTTGGCAGATAGGTACAACGTCAAAAATTATTTTCCTTTTATTTTCCCTAATCTAATTCGTTTAATAAATAGCGAAACTGTCAAATTTGGCATTTTTAACAGATACTATGATAAAAAAAAAATTATTTTCCTAGTTACATTAAATAATTTCATAAAATTATTTTTTTTTTAATTTTTCTTAGTCCAATTAAATAATTTCATTCAAATCGGTTCATAAATAACGAAACAGTCAAATTTAACATTTTTGACAGGTACTACATATGTGAAAACTTATTTTTCTTTTATTTTCCCTAATCTAATTATAAAAAAATATTTTCCTTTTATTTTCCCTGTTATCTAATTCGGTTCATAAATAGCGAAACTGTCAAATTGGACTTTTTTGACAGATATTTTGTTAAAAATATTTTTCTAAAATCGACATATTTTGAGAATTACCCTGTATCTTTTTGAAAGTTTGTTCAAATCGGTTAATAAATTACGAAACTGTTAAATTTGACATTTTTGACAGATAGGTACTAAGTACGTCATAGAATATTTGCCTTTTATATTCCCTAATCTAATTCGGTTCATAAATAGCGAAACTGTCAAATTTGACATTTTTAACATTTATTTTTCCTTGTCCACTTATAAAATATCATTCAAATCGGTTCCTAAATAGCGAAACTGTAAAATTTCACATTTTTTACAGATACTATGTCATAAAGTCGACATATTTTGAGAATCACCCTGTATCTTCTAATCGAGCTTCTAATAAGTAATAAAAATATTGCATTTTAATCTTTACGGTCTAAATCTAGATTTAAATCACAGTATAAAATAACACTAACTTACCTTATTGAACAATATTATTCGAACATTTAGAATAACCTACAACCATTTTATTATTTTATTATAAAATGCTACAGCACACCGTCAGCGTCGTCAAAGTACCCGTTATGTCTTATCACAAGCAAGATATTTTATTTATCATAAGCAAATTATTTTATTTACTCAGCGTTAACCGCGCTGATTTGGTGTCACGAAATCCAATATTATCCGTATGCGCTGGTCGAGGTCACGACATCCTTATTAAGTTTCCATAAAAGTGATCCCAGTAGCATTTTCATCACTAAAAACGAATGGATTTAGATCTAGCGACCTTAGCGGTCATTCCACAAGTCGTCTTCTTCCTGTCAAATGGTTCGGAAATGCTCGTTTCAAATAATTCCGAACAATTGCAGCATAATGCGGATGGCGATTTCTTCAAAATATTGATTGTGAAAGTATTGATGTGTCGGAGTTAAAAAGTCAGAATTCCGAGATAAAAGGTCAGAATTCTGAGATAAAAAGTCAGGATCCTGAGATAAAAAGTCAGAATTCTGAGATAAAGTCAGAATTCTGAGATAAAAAGTCAGAATTTTGAGATAAAAAGTCAGAATTCTGAGTTAAAAAGTCAGAATTTTGAGTTTAAAAGATTACCTAGGAAATATCGTAATATCGATCCAAAATGCTAGTGTTAGCAATCGTAGTTGTATTGGAGCGCATAAAACAAGGCTTAAAATATAGGTAAATATAAAGCACTTACATTACTATTTATCTTTTTATCTCAGAATTCTGACTTTTTATCTCAGAATTCTGACTTTTTA
>MU182936.1:352661-369843 GCA_016904865.1 Pissodes strobi
AGGTATCACTCAATTAACAAAAAGGGAAGGCCTAAATGAAAAAAAAACTATTCTTCATAACAGTTTCGTTTAAGTCTTGACAAGGTAATACAGCAAATCCCGTATTTTTATCTTGTAAACTAACAAAGATATCACAATAAACGTCCGTGACCGTTTTCCGTTCCTTGCCAGCTCGCCCGCCGTGTGTTGCGATCACCCGCCGTGTGTCGGGATCGCTACCTTCAAATTTTACATCCGGCGCGCGTTAAGAAGTTTCACTTCAAAAATATATGTTTAATATTATGATGTATTATTTTTGGATTAATTTGCGTATATACACAAAATATAGGTTTGTTTTAGGCGCCAGCGGATAGGCTTGCCCCCCGGCGCCCACATTTCTAGCTACGCCACTGAATATTTCAAGCTAGTTTGTGTTCGTTTCTAGTTGGTGAAAGTGAAGTAAATGTAAGCGCACTTCTAATTATTGATCAAGCTGAAAATTTACGAACATATGCCCTTCAGTTCTTCTGTTTACTCCATTATATAACCAATACTTATTACCATATTTTTATTTCATTAAACATTAACTCCAAGAAATTTTATAACGCCAAAATATATTTTTAATAGCTAAGATAATCATATCAGAATTGGAAATATTGTATATAATTAATGTAATATGATAAGCAACACGCAAATATCAAATTTTATACTAACCTGGTGGTAAAAGAGTTCCATGCTTGGCTAGCTCTTCTATTTCCATACAAATTCTGCTAACTTTAAGTCTTCCATTATAAATTGTTGCCACGTTCTTCACTAAATCATCAACCGGTGTAGACACTGGAGCTTCAAACAAAAACTGACTTTCATCTTTATGTTTAATATGGATGATTACCATTATCTTTCTTGAAATCGCTCTTGGATTATAACTGTCGTAAACTTTTGTCACAGACAAAATAATGATAGCGCTATGACTTTCGTTTGATCAATATATAATATGTGTTACTATGGTAATACCATCAGTTCATTATTGTGCAAAGTTTTAAAAGAGGGTTTAAACACGATATACTTACATTATAGGTTTAATGAACATAGAACGGAACTAAAGTATAAATATTACCCTGGGAGAAAATCAGAAAGGAAAAAGACATTTGTTTTTTTCTTCTCTGAGAAAATTATTTCCTTCATGTTGCTAAAATAAACTGAAACAAAAAATTATCAAAAAAGGGTGGCCTCATCTTAAATAACGGTGTCATGTAATAATAGAGAGATTTTAAGCCATCTAAAAATAACAGCATTTTTGGGTAGTGTTATGGTTAACGTTATTACCGATAACGATTACGACGCCTTTCATAAAAGAGATTTCAAACATTTCAAACCCCTTAAATCGAACGTCAATAATCCTCTTAAAAATAACGGCAATGACAAATGTCACAGATGACATTTCATTTGTGTATTTGTATAGTATGAATACAAGAATCCTAAAAAGTACGATTCTAGGTATGAATATAGTAAGACCATCCAGACTAACCAAATCTTAGATTTCCGTGCTATCCAGTTTCGTTGGCCAGAATGGAAGAAGCTCTAGAAAATATAATTCGAAGACATAATCCTAATGGAGCCAACCACAATTTGATCAGAGGTATTATCATGAATGATATTTTTCGAAACAATCCTCTGCAGCAGGAGGATGCTATGGTGCAGGTTCAGGCATAATTCGATTTGAATAACTTTGAAGACAATGAGGCAACACTTTATTTTAGGAGGTTTAAAAAAGAACATATTTATCGATTAGCAGAAGCACTGAGAATTCCACAGCAAATTAGAAGTGTTATTATAGTATTATTTATTCCAAGAAATAATAATACCCTACAATGTTTAAAAATGCAAAAATTATATTTAAGTGTCTTAAAGTAACTTACAAAAAATATTCCAAGTTAACTAATAAAAATATAATTTCTATACGTTTTCAAATTTGTCATCGAATAATCAATCAAATTCCGCCAAATTCAAAAGAATGTCAGTAACTTCTAAGCGCATTGGCGACATTGCAGCCCATTAAATAACCACAACGATTACGATAACACCTTCCTTATTTCTTCGTAATTAACGGAAACCGTTATCGTTAATAAAGTCAAGGTGATGACATTTTAGTACTGCGCATGCTCACAATAACGATAACCATAACGACATGCTGAAACAAGGGGCTTAAAATCTCTCTATTGTACTCCGTTCGTCCGAATGAGAAGAATTTCATATTTAAAAAAAAACTCATTTTAGATGTGGTAAAATATTTAAAATAAAAAGGAGCGAATCAACGCGAAGGAATTATGAAAGCTTCGGAAGTGTTAAAAGAAGCGATTTACAAATAATTAAAAATTCCATCCAAAGCGACGGACCCGCATATAAGAAAAATAGGTCTCAAAAAATTGAAAATAGAATGTGGCAATATATATAAGAAATATGCCGCGAAGAAAGGGATTACTACACAAACAGTTTATAAAAGAATACAGGAAGAATTTCCAGAATTTGAATTTTGTATTTCTCCGCTTAGATAGTGGATGATTTCTAAGCGAAAAATAACAGACAATTTCTTATGGAATTTCCACACATAAGGTTAAAAAACTTTCGTTTTCGGACTTATATAAAAAAGAAAAATTGAAAAACATATTTATGGACGAAACATGGGTATTTAGTAAAAGCAGTGACAGAAGGGTTTGGCAAGATGGGTCATCATTTAAACAGTGCACAGTGCATGGGTTTATTGAGAACGCATCGCTGATAATTAAATGCACAAAAAAAAACTTGTAACTATCTTGACAACAAGAACACTGAAAATTTTAGAATTGGTGAAATGAACGTCTATTATACCTCTTTGGTTACCTACTGTATTAGCGGCATTTTCTTCAATTTCTGTTAATTTTCTGTAAACTGAATTGGCAGTACCATACCATTCAGGTAATTTCTGTTATGGCCTAGTTATTTAAAAGTTCGCCAGGCAAATAAAAGGTGGCATAATAGGAAGAAACTAATTAGCATTATTAACACTTATCCCACTTGTAGTATAACCCACCCGGGTCTGTTCAACATAGTTGAATGAGATAACTTGTGTTTTGTCTTTATTTTGCCAATGATCGTCAAAATAGATTAAAAGAAAATCAATACCTACGTTGTGTTATTATTATATCTTACACAATTTTTAATTATTCGGATTGCGCTTCGACTAAACACAATTAGGGAAATTTGAGGGAAAGGTGCGTCATGTAAATCAAACAACAGATTTCTAATACGCCTAATTTATTAAAGAAAAACGTGCCATACTCCGCCTGGAATTCACGACGGAAAAGAGCATGGCAGAGAAAACCTCGATCACAATTCCTAAACCGAGTTATGCTGTACAACCTTTATTAGTATAACAATTAATTAAATTACTGTCTCACGCACCACAATTTGTCGTTCCACACGTGTGACAATACTACAATACATTCAAAACTGAAGAGTTTAGTATTAGTTAGCCAGACGTCGCCAGCAGGTACTGAGGTCCCATACGAGAGGCTACTCAGCTATAGTTGCAAATTGAGCCAATATCTCTAGTAAGACCTGCAGGCCGATTAATATATATTTCCTTCGTCATCGCTTAGCGATTGATTACATTATTTGTGATTGAATAGTATTCCTTTACTGTTGCTTATTAGTTATAGTCATTTCGATATAATACATTTCAATTACGATATATGGTTTTATTCTGTTTAATTGTGCACAGGCTACAGATCCTTTATCATTTCGGGTGCTTATAAGCAATTGGCATCAAGTCGAAAATCAAGGTTACAAATTAATATTATTTTAAATTTCACACAGGTTTCATACAAAAGCAAATCATTACAAATATAACCCGAACGACTTAGGGTGCTTTGCTCGCAAGCCCACGATTTATAACTAGGATAGTCGCTCAGTCAGTGGAGGAAAATGTTAGTGGATTCACCAAGTCCCTTGCTTACATTACAATCACAGTCATACTGAAACTAAAATTCCAGCACGAAAAGACAGACCGAAAAAGCAGTGTTAGTCACAGCATAAAACCATTTCATTAAATATATATACATGTTATACCATCAAATATTAATTATCAATGAGAATAAAAGAAATATTTATGCAAATCATGTTAATAACAATATCAAAATATATACACATGTTATGCTATCATATATGAATTATCCATGAAAATAGAAGAAATATTTATGCAAATTAGGTTAGTAACAATATCAAATTATATACACACGTTATACCATCAAACATGAATTATCAATGAGTATAAAATACATAATGGTACAAATTATGTTACTAACAATATTATAAATTTCATTTTACCGACTTGTAATGACATATTGCAACACAGAAGCAAAACAATTCACCAAAATAAACCGTACATTCCGCTGGCTTCTGACTATTCTCCGTTCTCGAGCAATACCTTTCGGATATCCTCCAAAAAACCTCGCAAAATCTCGACTTCAATTTATGACTTGATTTATCTTTTACATGTGTAAAGGGTGTCTCAAAATATACACATATATAGGGTGTCTCAAAAATTAATGTATCATATCTAATGAAATAGTATTTTAAAGAGGTGGGTTATCTCACACTGTTATATACTTTTTACACAAGAATAATAAATAACTTTTATCTGACTCTCCCCCAAGCTTAAATTTAATCTGGTAAAACGGCAAGATAAAGTCTATATTCCTTAATCAAAAATACAGATTGGCACTAGCACTGAATTTTAATCAGAGGTACATAAAAATATCAATGATATTCATCAGTTATGTTTCGATAAATACAGGTAACCTAATTATTAAGTATTACAGCTAAACTTACTGTCTAGCTCTTAATGTTAATCCGTAACCGCAGTCCAAGCCTTAATCGCATTTAGCACACCTTCCATCATGCCGGCTAACGAATTTCGAACAGAGCTTCCTTTTACAAAATGAAGTACTTTTCCGAGCCCAAGTTGGAAGAAGGTACCGCTTTCTATGACGAAATTACTTTTTCTTGACAACTTGTTCACTTTCCATGGGCCTCTGGTATTCAGAGGCACTTTTCACGAGTTGGTCAATATTGCTTATTTATTTGAGCAGTGTAACTACTACTACCAAACGTGCACATTTAGATCTGACTAACTTTTCAGAGTTCCCATATTTTTGGTTTGGACAAAGTAACGTGGTATCGCACGTGAATAATATTTTTCGACTAGCTTTTCCGAGTCCCCATATTTTTGGGCAGCGTGACGAGTTACCGAGCGTGACGACTTTTTTCATACTAACTCGTTCCCAAATATTGTTAGCTTTTTATACCAGTTTTCAAGGAATGTTTTCCCCTCGAAAAATCTGGATTCAGCTATTTAAAATCTCTTTACTAAGAACACTTAAAATTCTTAAGTTGCCGAAAATTTTAATGTGGTAATAAGCGTTTTAACAGGTTTTGTAAATTCCAGCCTCGGTTTTAGTACCGCCGCGTGTTCCATATTAGGATAATTAAAATTGGTTATTCCAATTTAGATGATTTTTGCATTCCAGTCCCATGTCTTTGCTCGCTAAGTGTTCTAAATAGAACCGCCCCCTGGCCAAAATGGCAAGTATTTTTTGGTAGTATTTATTTTTGAAAAATGGGTCACTCTAAGTTGTTCTAGCACCGAAAAAGTCGCGAGGTTCGAGAAAACAGACGTCAGTTTATTTCTAGGAGAAAAAGTCTCTAAATGCTTCAAAAATGTCGGGAAAATATTTGTAGGGATAATGTAAAAGTTCTTGATATCTTGGTCAAAAAGATGAAGTTTTATTTTTTTGTCCCGAAAAACATTTTTTTTTTTTGGAAAAGTCGTTTACTAGACGAGAATCTACGTCTGAAACTTTATTAAAAAACGTTTTGGAAATTATGATACCTTTTATACAAGATGAACTAGTTGAATTTAACCATTTCGAATTTTGACATGACACGTCCGTCACCACTAATATTTTATCAAAGTATATGTACTTTGATTTTATTACTGAAAAATCGAATGATCTGGAGCAACCAAACTGTCGTATATTAAAGAGCGGGGTATGAGCAGAAGATGTGACGTTAACCTACCAATCAGAAGTGGCTAATATAGCATAGTGTCGTAGGACTGTAAAGGATCGTAATAAGCACGATCTCGCGCGCATTTAAATAAGCTCCGCCATTGGCATATGCCACTTTTCGTCCACGTGACGACTGCGTTTGAAGGTAGGTCCTCATTAGCACATTTGAAGCGTACTCAATTTGACAGCGCATCCGCAATACGTTCGTTTCGGCGTACTGATCCCGACCGTCCGACAGTCGGTTTCAACGATTGACAGCTTTACAAGGCACTATTTTTATGGCCAAATGGGTACTTTTTACTCACCTAGTCGCTTGCCATTTCCAAACTAATTAAGTAATGTTAAACGGATAGGATTCTTTATAGAGATATAAATAAACTCATAAATAAATAAAATGAAAATATTGAAAATGAACTAACGAACCACAACAAGAAATCAACAAAACAGAAATCATTCAACATCCAACCGGCAACACTGCCACTAGTGCCACTTTGAACGCCGGGAGTACGCCGAAAAGTAGAAACGAACGCGAATCAGCGCGAATTAGTGACAGCGCACTATTGATAGATCACGTGATCATTTCAGCCAACCATATCGTCAAACTGCAGTGCGCTCTGTGTAGAGTCCGCTCATTAGTACTCACCTTTAGAGCGTCGCATCTGCCATCTGTCAATAATTTTTATCCGTATGAGCTATAATTTTTTAGGTTATGACATCTGCCATCTGTCACATTCGTTGACAGTTGACATGAGCATTGTCTTTATAAGAAAAATAAACAATGACATGAGCATATTATTTAAATATTTCGGCCAACGCAAATATTCAGAAGTTTAGAACAGGTTTGAACTAATAATGACTGACCATCTTTAGGGATATAGACCGAGGTTTCAATTAATGTAAGTAAGACACCTTCAGGAACTCAGACAAAGGTTTCGGCTAATGTTGGCTATCTTCAAGAAAAAACTCAACATTTCAATAATTTTACCTTGGTCTTCTTGGGACCGTCATTTCTACGCACACATCTAAATAAGCTCCGCCCTTGGCGTCTGTCATTTTTCGTCCACGTGAGCGACTCCGTTTTAAGGCATGGTATCTGACATCTGTCAACTTTTATCCGTATGAGCCTTTTAGGGTTTTGACATCTGCCGTCTGTCACATTTGTTGACGTGAGCATATTATTTAAATGCTTCGGCTAACGCAAGATGTTCAGAAGTTTAGAACAGATTTGAACTAATAATGAATGAGCATCTTCAGGGATATAGACCGAGGTTTCAATTAATGTAAGTAAGACACCTTCAGGAACTCAGACAAAGGTTTCGGCTAATGCTGGCTATCTTCAAGAAAAAACTCAACATTTCAATAATTTTACCTTGGTCTTCTTGGGACCGTCATTTATACGCACACATCTAAATAAGCTCCGGCCTTGGCGTCTGTCATTTTTCGTCCGTGTCTTCTGTCAATTTTCATTTACATGAGCTACATCTTTTTAGGTATTTAGGTTAACTAGCGTCTTCAGACAGCGGTCTGTTTTAAACTTTTCTGGCGACCTTCGGCGACTGGCCGAATGTCGGCAATAATTAAGTTATTTCGCATATCCCTCCGCTAGCTTCGCTCGCTACAGGGGATCAACAGGAACTAACCAAAACTAACCCAAGGCATACCTAAAATCAAGAAAAAAACTTTTCACAAACATAACCTAAAAAAGGACTTCCGTTTCGTCTTCGGTCGAGAGTGCACGTGTCGGGTATCGGCCATTTTGTTCCAGCTGCATATACATATATGTTAGTTTTGGGAATTCATGGTGAACGTTCAGGGACCGGGTAGTTTTCTCCCCGAATAAGATACGGACGTCCAGCCGGGGGTTAGAGCCCCGTGCATGCTAGAGATTTTTATGTTTGTGAACGTCCAGCCGGTGGTGTTCGAACCTTAAAACAAGCCGTGCATGTATAAGTCTGAGCCCCCAGGAGTACATACTCGACATACTGAGGGCTCAAAAAATAGTATCTCTATCCATCAAGGTGTAACCAATGTAGAAGGGTCGCTCTACCTCTTGCTAAGCCTGGATAGGGGTCGTTACTGGCTGAATTTTCTCACGAAAAAGGCCATCAGAGAGTTTACTACTACTACTATAACCGAAAAAAAGAATTAAAAACATATCTTGGCACTGACGGGGATCGAACCAGCAACCTTCGCATCACAAACGCCCCATCTAACCACTGACCTATCAGGCGATTGGAAGCAATCCAGTGTACCGCGAAGACATGGGTAATTCTGCCGATTCGGCCAATGTCGGGTCGCGTCGTGGAACCGAACAGAAAAAGTCAAAACAGATCGCTGTCGGACGACGCTACTTTTAGGTCATGGCATCTGTGGTTTGTCAAATTCGTAGACGTGAGCGTATTATTTAAAAGTTTTGGCTAATGCAAGATGCTCTGAAGTTTAGAACAGGTTTCAACTAATTTTTGCCATCTTCAGGGATGAATCCGGGGTTGCGGTTAATGTAAGCTTTTAGGAATTTAGACAAAGGTTTCGGCTAATGTTGATTATCGCTATTTCCAAGAAATCAGTCTCAGATTCATAAATCTTGTGATATCCGCGATAAAAAAAATTCTATGACAATTTTCCGGGAAATACGAGGAAACCGATGTAGAATTGAAACATGCAGAAAATCGCAAAAAAAATCACAAATTTTCAATATTTCGGTTATTTTACGAGTCTGAATAGATAGCTTTGCTTTTGATGCATTATGAGAAATTTGGTCTTCCAATAGATGTAGGTACAGGGTGTCCCAAATTCGAGCCTCATCATTGGGATCTCGGAAACTAGAAGAGATACGAGGTCAGTTAAATGGAGGCAAAGTTGCGCAATTTGATGCTGATCGAAATGTCACCTTACAAGTTTAAAAATTCCGAATACTTCCGAAGATTTTTGGAAAAAAACGAATATTTGCGATTTAATTTTTATTTTTTTACGACTATTTGAATAGATATAACAAAATAAATTTCACATTCTCATTGCTACTTTTTCTGTTCTACAAAATGGTGTTATCAGAAGACGTTTCGTCTTTGAGCTGTCATCATTAACTTTGTTTTTTTAAATACGGTCCTGGATTTTTTATTATGGATTTTAAGAGCTTATAAGGTCTCAAAACCAAGGATGTATCGCACTTAATCGAAAAATTCGTATTAATGGCATTTTCCATAAGAACTCATGTGTTAGAGAGAGATAGATGATAGTGGCTCTTTTATATTAGATTTTAAGAGCTTCTGATGTGCTAGGTCGAAAACAATCATTTTAACGATTTTTTTTGATTTGTTAAGATTTCACCAAAAATCTGTGTTCTGTCTCTCTCTAACACATGAGTTCTTATGAAAAATAACATTAATATGAATTTTTCGAACAAGTGTGATACATTATTGGTTTTGGGACTTTAGAAGCTCTTAAAATCCGTAATAAAAAATTCTGGGCCGTATTTAAAAAAACAAAAATGATGATGGCAGCTCAAAGACGAAACGTCGGTTTGAAAATCTGATAACACCATCTTGTAGAACAGAAAAAGTAACAATGGGAATGTGAAATTTATTTTGTTATATCTATTCAAATAGAGTCATAAAAAAATAAAAATAAAATCGCGAATATTCGGTTTTTTCTAAATATCTGCGGAAGTATTCGGAATTTTTTAACTTTTAAGGTGCCATTTTGATCAGCATCAAATTGCGCAACTTTGCCTCCATTTAACCGACTCCGTATCTCTTCTAGTTTCCGAGATCCCAATGATGAGGCTCGAATTTGGGACACCCTGTACATGTCGTTTAGGTTAAAATATGTAGACTTAGGCATTTAATTGCCTGAAATTTCATTGAAAACGGTTTTAAAGTAGCAAAATGAGTCACGATCGGAAAATGTGGAAAGTTTTTGGTAACTGGATGCATTTTCTGGTGGATTTTATGGCAGATTCCAGGGTAGTTTTACTTTTTGCATATAGTTTTTGTGGTCTTGCGGACACACGCAATTCTTGGTAATTATGCTAAAATAAACAAAAAAAATTCTTCCGAAAGTGTGAAGGGCCTTAGGTGGTAAGTCTAAACGTTGATTGAAGAGCGAATTAAACGTCAAATTGAAAATGCTTACAAAAAAACCAAGAATCTTCAGGAAAACGCATTCTTTCAAAACGTACACAAAATGCTGAAGAGAGTATCACGAGCTCCAATCAGATTGTAAAAATAGATCACATGATCTCCCAACTACTAATGTTTTTATTTTCAGATCCTAAACATCTTGGGCTTAATAACGATTCTCAGTTTTGTGTCAGAAATTTATTCGTTATCATGCTTGGAAGTGAAAAAGGATTACGAAAAAAGCTGTCTGGAATCGGAGCATGACAATTATATTCAATGCGTCAGAACACGAATGAAACGTCATCCGCTCGATTGTGAATATAGTGATGAGTGCTATGAATGCGATTGCGATTCATGTTCATATAGTGAATGTGGAGGTAGGTACTTAGTTGTTGTTTCTAGGGCCGGTATACAACGTCCCTTAACAAAACATGTTCTCAATATGCAGATGCTACATTTCTGAACTATTGTTAAATTGATAGCCTATTATATATTGCGCCGCAAAATTAACGTAGGGTAGAAGCACCAGTAAATGAACAGCACCAGTAAATAAACAATTTGGAACTAATTCGCGATTATTAAGATTATGTCGCATCTCTCTACACCACAGAGGTTTGCTATGTGATTCTTAACTCTGTCTCTGTTTGTCGAACGCGTCGGTTAGTAGTTCAGTTCCAGAGAATGATCGGTAGAGACGTGTTTGTGGCAGCTGATTTGTTGATAGTTGTTAGAGCATTTAAAGATCCTTTACACAAATAGTGCACTATGTAAAAATCGACCTCTCCTATTGGTCGATCCATCTCGTATTACGAGATGTCTGCGTGATGCAATCGATTTCTATTAATAGCTCTTGTGGTGTAGAGGTTTAGATCATTGGGTCTCACTTGGAAAACGCGGGTTCGAACCCCGTGGCTTTTTTTTATATTTTTTAAAGATTATGTTTCTAAACAGCTTTTTTTCTTGATTTTGGATATGTCTTGGATTAGATTGGGTTAGCACCTGGTTAGTTTCCTTTCCTTGAGCCCCCGTAGGGAGCGAAGCGACCGGAGGGTCATGCGGATCGACCAATGGGAAAGGCCGATTTTTATATAGTGCACTATTTGTGTAAAGGATCTTATAATGCGTTGTTAGAGATAAAGGCCTAATAAGGAACCATGTAAGTGAAAATAACAGTTATTAAGGTTCCTGCACTCCTAAGTTTTAAAATTATTGAATATCTAAAACGAATATTTACATTTTAAGGTATTTACTAGTCTACATAACCTCTAAACTTTGTGTAATGGCGGGAAAAATAACAAATATATCGTTCATTCACTTTACCTTGAACCCCAGTAAATAAACAAATTGTTCATTCACTGGGTCAGACTAGGATTACACCTATAATATCATTATATACCTTAAAAATAAGCAAACCTAAGTGCAGATTAAAATTTTCTACTTGAAATATTCATTTAATGGCCCTGTCCAGTAAATGAACGACCTTTAAGTTGGCGTTCATTTATTAGATCAGGCTGTTTTAGTGAATGAACTTGCAAACTTAAATATAAAATATGACTATAATTTTGAGCTTTTAAGCTTATATTAGCATTTTTCTTGAATTCGTTGACAGGTCAAATGATGATAGAAAGAAGTATATCAGATTTCAGTATTCTGAAGAAGACCTTCAAGAGGTACTGCAAAAGATAAATCAGAAAATACTATCGATTAGTGGTGCAAGTAGAAGCTATAGAATACCAAAAAGCACACTCTTTAACAAATCAAAAAGGAAAGGTCCCTTTAGTCCGAAAAATGGGCCCAACCCCAATTTTAATGACCGATGAAGAAAATCTTTTAGAAAATTGGATTCTGTCACAAGCAATTCTTGGATTTCCCATGCATGTTGATGAAGTGAAGGACTCTGTCCAACGAGTTTTAAAGACAATCCAAAGAAAAAATCCATTTGTTGATGACAGTCCTGGTCGCAAGTGGCTAAAATTATTTTTACAAAGACATCCAAAAATATCCATTCGAAATACTGAAATCATATCTAAGTCTCGACCATCAGTTACAGAAGCGGCCATTACAGGTTGGTTCCAGGAATTACATAATTATTTACAGACTGAAAATTGCACAGACATATTAAACGATCCAACTAGAATTTTTAATGCAGATGGGACCGGGCTTCAGACTTGTCCTAAGAGTGGCAAAGTGTTGGGTACAAAAAATTACCGAAATTTCTACGAAATCGCAAGTGGCCCGGAAAAGGAATTAATTACTGTACTTTGTACTTTTTCTGCCTCAGGGGCAACTATTCCCCCTATGATTGTATACCCCTACAAAACCATTCCGAGAGATATACCGCTGACCGTTCCTGAAGATTGGGGCATTGGACGTTCTGACAGCGGATGGATGACGAGTGCGACTTTTTATGAGTTAATTGCAAACATTTTTTCTCCGTGGCTAGACGAACACAAAGTAAAGCGTCCGGTTTTGTTCTTGCTTGATGGCCATAAGTCACACATAAATATGGAATTATATAATTTTTTTGTACAAAACCAAATTATATTGTACTGCCTTAACATTTGATACATCTACGTTACCAGAAAAAGAAAATAGACAAATTAATATAGGTTCTTACGTAATTGTCAAATACCAAAAGAATTACTTTCCCGGAATAGTCGTTAATATAGAAGAGAATGAATATAAGGTCAAGACTATGACTCCACCTATTGGCTCCAATTTATTTAAATGGCCGAATCCAAAAGATCAAATCTGGTACAAAAAAATCATATTATGGAAGAAATCTACATACTTGTATTTCGTTTTTTTTTTGGAAGATATTTTTTAGTAAATTCTATAATAGTTTTCCTGTTTTTCTATATAGGTACTTTCTTAGTTCATTTACTAGACTAGGGTCGTTTATTTACTGGTAATGAGGGTTCATTCACTAGAACAGGGGGGCTTATTTACTGGTATTGAGTGTTCATTTACTGGGATTTTCTGAATAAATTAACCTTTAATTTTTATTTTGTTGCATGTCATTATAAATACTTTAATTTATTAATAACATTGGATATTTAAGTATTTTAGCATTATATAGAAATTTAAATGACGTAAATATTGGTTGTGGTATAATTATAGTGACAATTCAAAGATAAAGAAGGCCTTAACCGTTCATTCACTGGTGCTTCTACCCTATAATTTTAAAAATTGAAAAATTGATCTTATAAAATTTTTCAAACCAACGCCAATGGATCTAAATTATTTCTCTATGATATCTTTTCAATGTTTTCAGTCACAGCTTATGTGTCGAGTAGATAACACGCAGTATTTGTTAACAATATTGAAAAAATAAATTATTACTGAATTTGTTAAAAAAGCTAAAGATTTTATAATATTTAATAACGTGTATTGCCTCCCCTTGCTCCACGTCTTCTTGGCATGCAGTTTTCTCATTGTTCCATCTGATTCCATATTTCCGTCAGCCCTAATGAGAGCTCATTTAGGTTCCCAGGTGGAGACAGTAAGGCTCTAACACTTCGACCCATATCGTCTCACAAGTGTTCAATGGGATTAAGGTCAGGACTTCTTGCTTGCCAAGGTAGAGTTGAACTTTCCGCTTCTTGGAGGTAATTTTGTACCACTTTAGCCACGCGTGCATTATCGTACATTAATAAAAATCCCTGTCCAACAAAGGGGGCATATGGTATCACATGCGATCATCACTAAATAAATAAAATCTTTGCCACGCTTTTTCTTTCTTTTAATTGGCGCAAACCTTCACCTCAGCTTAGAAGAGACCGAGGGTGAATAATATCAAATAGGAAAAATTAAAAATTAAGTGAATTTGCAAGTACAGATGCGTAAGCTAGGACGAGTCGTCTTCAAAGCGTGCAAATAGGCCCTAGCTCTAGGCGGAGTGTAAGGGTGGGTTAGATTTATAAGGCGCCATGGGCTTGTAGATGGCACAAGCAAGAAATACCCCAAAGCTGAAATATGGCACTCGTTTTAGCCTAAGCTTCACAACTACCAAGAGAGAATTACTTAAATAAATTCGAAACTAATTTGATTAATTTGATTTGAATTTAATCAATCCGAACAAATGAGAAATAAAATAACAAGCGTGAATTAATTTAATAATTAGAGAATTAATTTAATAAGAAAAGGTAAGTAAGTAGGCCAGTATTAAAAATTAAAAAGTGAGACGCGAAAAAAAAACTAATGATTCACGCCAAAGTCAAGATTAAACTGTAGTATCTATAGCAAGTCAATGAAGCCGAAACATTTCAAACATAGGGCGCAATTGTATTAAATCAAACTACCCACCTTCTTTAATCGTCCTGATTTCCTCGTATCCAGGTAATCCAGGGGTAATTAAATAACACAGGCAAATTCAGTAAATAGAAAGTTGGTTTATTACTCAATGCAGGACACGGAACAATAAGATGACGATTTTTTTCGATATTCTATGCTGCTATACTAAATATTACGGCTAGAACTGTCTACTGTTCTAATAGTCAGAAATTTTACTCAGTTACTTATAGCATAAAGGTAAATAAAGGAGAATAAAAAAAAAACAATTATTAATTGAATTATCTCGCTGAAGTAAAAGCCGATATCATTATGTATCATGGATAGAACAAAAACTTCCAATAATAATTAGTTTCTTGGTTCACTGCTCGAACGTGATCACCTTGTGGTGGCTAACGAAATTCAAAGGGAAATATTACGCGATATAACCGGTGTTAGAAACAAACCTAACTAATTAAAAATATAAATTCTTACTTTAGAAAATCACAGTTCAAGTAACATAAATAAAAGGCCTTATTCGATTATTATTTAGGCGCGTAAACCATGGTCTGACGTCACAGTACCGCTGTACAAACTAATTATGTTTATAATTAAAACTAGATACTCCAATAATAAATGATACCTTGGGCAGTCGACTAAAATTAAATCAGTAGATTGGGCGCTGTCTTCGTTAATCAATTATTAACCAGACTCTATCTGACCATAAAGGCACCCTTCTTAGAGACTAGAAAACTAGACCAGGAACTGGGCAACACAACGCCAAATCTACTGAAAGGAAGCGAGAGTTTCCTAATAAAGGTACCTGAACAAATCGATATTCGGAAAAACATTTCGCGTTACTCGTCGCAAATTTGGTGAAATTATACCCGAGCCTGTTTGGGCCAGTTAAAAATGTTAACAATATCGACTGACAAGAATAAAGCAAGCTGAATCTAGATTTTGATTTACAAGAATAAAATAAGTTAAATTTTAAGTTTGGACTTATTAATTAGAGCAAAGAAAATTATCTTAAAGGAGAGAAAAGGGTAAAAACAAACACTAATAATAAAGATAAGATAACTCGCATTCAGTTGGTGGCTTCTCGGCTGTCTTCCAGGTGGAAAGGAAAAAAGCCATATACTTCCTCCGACGAAGAAGAACTCTAACGGTCTCCTGAACGAGTCACAATCCAGATACCAGTCTGGCGTGGTCTAATGACTGAGCTTTAAGGGCTAGTAAACAAAATTCTGTCGGTTAAAGTACCGATCGAAGTGTACCCCTACGGTGGAGTACCCCTACGGTCGAAGTGTACCCCTACGGTGGAACCATGGAAAGGGTTGCTATACAACTAGCTCGTTGGAACGCACAGGTAGGTCGTGGACGGACAAAGGCTTCTACCTAAAGCAACATCAAATCTCAGTTATGGGGCGAGTTCTATGCACTAACGAACAAAACTAATCAACGTAAGCAAAATAAGGCCTGAGACTCTATAAATTGGTCGGTCAGAACAATCCCATGAGGTAAAACAAAAAACTTCCAACACGACCACTGCCTTAAACGGCAAGCCAACGTAGAGTGATTTCCTTCAAAAACTCTCCGGATTCCCGCTACAACTACGCATGGTCAATAAAAGTATAGTCACCCGTCACGTGGCCACGAGTTGTCATACCCAATAATTTATCTAGAGCGATTTCGAAAGGAAAACGCAGAACTTTGATGTACCCATCTTAAATAATTGCTCGACCTAGCCAAAAGGAAAAACCATTCGACCATTCATTAGGTAAACATACAAAGGTAAATCACAATTTCCGTGACGTTAACAGAAAAGAAATAAAGTCCCTAAACGGCATCCATGTTCAGGAGTTGGTATCACAAACCGCTACAGAAAACTACTCTAAAGACAACCCAGACGATCCTAATTTTGCATTTCCGGTAGAAGGCAACTGCAATTCACTTCCAGCACTGCATTCACCGGTCGGTAGAGGTCATTACAGCGAGTGATAGTAAATAATAAAATGAACTGCACCAGTTTGTCAAGAATAACCCCATAATATATATTCTTCCGTGACTATAGGGAACAAACATCTATTTTGGCGGATCCGCCATTTAGGCAAGAAGAACTCTTACCTAAACCTTCAGACTTAACTTGATGCCGAGGGAAAGCCGCACGTTACATCTTGACGCATCGCTAAACAATACATTGCCCCATTCACGGTCTCCCCAGTTTTGGTCCTCTTGGGTCAACTGAAGACGCTGCCCACCGATGTTCTGCGGTTAGAAAGGGTAGGGAGTAACTCCGACTTCTGCCAACCTCCTTCAGACTGTATCTTGGCTAATACGGTAACTATACCTACGGGAAAACTCTTGCTGCAGTGCAGTGCTTGTGCCAAATCGACTTCGTATTGCCTGCAATCGTGAAAATATGTCTTGATTATTTGTTTTCACCCTATGGCGTTCTTCTCCAGGTATTCTTTGATTATTATTGGTTTCTCGAAATCGTGCCGGTGCTCTGGATACAGTAGATTATGTCACTCCAAGTCGAGGTGCCACTTGAACTTATAGCAAACCTTCTTCTACAAGCGCTATGGCAGCAGCACATTCCTCAGGCGAAATATTCCAACTCTGACGGGCGTTTTGGGCCATTTTAACACTATGAAAGTTGTGTTGGGGAAACACCCCAACACGTGTAGAAACTATCGTTTTTCACCG
>MU182936.1:374843-395909 GCA_016904865.1 Pissodes strobi
ACTGTTCATTAAAAGTGGTTAATTAGAATACCACACCCTTCTTTATGATCTTAAGCAATAATAAAAGAATTTGTGTATCCCGACCAAGTTGAATGTTGCCAATACAAGCAAACATAACGCACACAAAAGGCAATTTTACGAAATTTTGTTTACTTACCATTTTTTCAGTATTGTAAACAAATACTGATTTTTATCTACTAGACACATGAAAGGAGTCTGAAAACATTGAAAAGATATCATAATGACATACCGTAAACTGGGGGGACTTTGCCAACTTTTGGGGGTTTTTCATTGATAACATTAAACTACTTTAGCCGTAGTGCCTGATGTATAACGTATGTCAAATTTAGGCATGTTTTCTATAATCACTTAATTTTTCAATGCCCTATAATAGTGGATTATATTTATTAACTTTTTGGCGTAAAAGTTGGCAAAGTTACCCCAGGATTGGGGTAATATTGCCATGCCATATAACTGGCTTAAGAAGGCAAAGTTAGACCAGCTTTGATCAAATTTTGCTCTAGCTTGAAATTTCCAACATTTTCGTAAAAAAATCACAAAAATATCTTGAAAAATAAAAAAGTTATCGAGTATTTAGAAAAGACCTTTATTTTAGACACTAAAAATTCTGCAAAATTAAACATAAAACATAACTCTAAAGCTGGATTTATAGATTGACATAACATAAGCATAGCATAAGCATAAGAAGTTAAACATTCATATTTAAGTTAGGCAATTTATAGATCGACATAACATAAAACACAACATAAGCTTGACATAAGAAGTTGACCAATATTCAACTTCTTATGTTATGTGCTTATGTTCGACCAATGAAAACACAGAATTTTAATAATATTTACCTTTTGAGAGAATGACATATGCGATGTTCAATAAAATTTGGCGTTTTGGCTTTATGAGTGCTTGTTCTTTTTGAGAAAGGTAAGGATTTATAAATTAATGTACATAAGACTCTATAATATACTTCTTTAAAACATTTTAAACAAAATTATGAAGTTTGTAAGGTTAGTATTTTCGATTTACGGCTCAGGCGCAACATAGCACAAGCCCATTTTATAAATCGACCATTTCTTGTAATGTGCTTATGCTATACTATGTATATGCTATGCTTATGTTATGTCAATCTATAAATCCAGCTTTACTGAAACAACATTTTTTTTTTTTGGTTAAAACTTTGGTAACCTATCTGATCGCTAGTATTATTATTACAGAAACCATCCTAGTTAAATTCTTCGAAATAGAATACATTTCTCGAGGAAGAAGGTTGCTGCAAAACTTTAACGATTTCACTTTTGCGAACGTGAGATATATCCTCTTCGTCAGGAAATCTGAATGCTGTTTTTCTCTTTCGTAAGAATTTTACCTCAAAAAAATTGTCTTCATCTTTTCTAAGAATTTTCCCAATAAAATGGACAGTACTTTTTTGAGTTTTAAAAGCAACAATCACGAAATCTCCTTCATTGATGTGTTCTTCATTGTCGATGGTTTCGGTGCTATTACTATTTCCAATATTCTCTTGGTTTTAAAACTTCATAGACTGAGGCAAGTCAGGCTCATCGAAAGTTTTATTATTCTCGTGAGTTCTTGATGCATCATCATCTTGATAATCTTCGATGGCATCCTCCACACTTTCCCGCATTTCCACATTATTAGCAATATTTGCCAGATCTTGAAAACATACTGATTTTCCTGGTTCAACATGAACCATTTTCTTCCTTTAAATTTCCTTGGGTCCTGCCGGAGTTCTCATTTCTATAAGGTAATTGACAACTATGTCTCCTATCTGTAGAGTAGTGCCCTCAATTTTCCAAATTCCAGTTTTTTTTAAAACACTATAGAAATGATAATGTCTTATGCAGGGTGAGCTAGTTGAATTTAAACTTTTCGCCATTTCGAGCTTTGACAGGACACACTTAATTTTATTTTATTACTGGAAAACCAAATAATCTGGAGCATAGCCATTTTCAACAAACCAACCTCAAATTCATAAACCTTGTTATCTCCTTACGAGATTGCCATATAAGAGGAAATCATGAAAAATTCCAAAGGTTTCAATATTTCCACAATTTTATGATTCTGGATAGATAGCTTCACATTTATAGATTTAAATGCTTAAAATCTCATTGAAAGCGGTTTGAAGCCAGCAAAATGGGTCAAAATGGGAAAATGTTTAAAATTATTGGTATTTAGAGGCATGGCAGATTTCAAAGTGAAATTTAACTTTTAACATACCAATGCATATTATAATCTCCGTGGCAAGTAAGTAAATTTATTTGCCTAAAGTCTCATTTAAAGCGATTTGAAGATGGGAAAATGGGCCATGACTGGAGAATTTGGACATTTATCACACGATAAGCAGCGGTTTCTGCCAATTTTATGGGAGATTTCGAGGTAAAATGTGATCATTAACATCAAAGTTGTGACAAATAATTGTAAAACTAAAATAAAAAATTCTAGTAATAGTCTCGCCTTGTTGAAGTTTTTCCTATTTCTTTTTATTTAGGACAGTGCGATGACTGTTGCCACTCGTGCTGTACCAACTACGTCCAATGCCACACCAATCACTGCTGCCACAAACAATGTCATTCCGAATGTCGCAGCTACAATTGCCGAAGCTCTTGTCGAAAAGCATGCTATCAAACCGTCGAACGAGTAAAACAAAGAGAGATAACAACCAAGGAAAAAGTGACCGATAGATTATATCAGGGAGGCGGAGGTGCTGGTGAAACTTTGACCAATCAAGAGTCCAAAACAAACAATACCAATGTGCATAACATAACAACTATAATTAATTTAAAAAATATTCTCAATAATACCAATTTCGTTGATGTGCCGATCAACTTAACTTACACCAATAAGAACAATATAACCTTGCGAAATGCTGAAACTGGGGAAACGGGAGACAACTGCTGTGTGGTTATTGGTGAGTTTTACTTTTATTCTCGCATATCCTCAAGAAAATTATGATCTAGTGACGCGTTGCTTGTGAAGTCGCTGCCTTTGCGCCTCAGCTCTTTTGATAACTCGCCTCTAGCGAACACGGTTATAAGCCATAGTGACAATTGGGTGGGTTTGTTTAAGTGCGCACGTGTCAGCCGAAAAGACAAATAATGTCCTCACGGTTCAGTGGATTGCTTCCAATACGTCTAGTAGTGCAGTGGTTAGATGCTGTGCTTGTAATACGATGCCCCGGGTTCGATTCCCGTGGCAAGGCGTGCTTTTTTAATTTTTTTAAGGTTATGTTTTTTTTCAAATTTGGGTTAGTTTTGCCTGGTTGCGCCCCCGGATCGAGCGAAGCGAGCGGAGAGCCATGCGCGAAGTGGAATATTAGACATCCTAAAACAGTAAACAAATCCTCTAAGTCCCGCCCACCCAATTATTGTCATTATGGTTTATAACCGTGTTCGCTAGAGGCGAATTTTTGATACATGTTGGACACCTCTATTTATATGCTTTATGTAAAACCGCCAAATTAACGGAATTGGCTGAAGCCTAAATAGTAGGTTTTTAGTTGGTTTATGATGTATTAGCAGAGTACAAATTAATAATATCAAGTAGTCACTCAGTAAAATCAAACAAAATTAACGTCTTTACAGACCATATATAATTTTTCTGTCGTTCTTTTTCAGTGCCGCTTATTTATACATGTTACCTAATTAGATATGGGAAAACCTTTTTAAAAAATATATTCGAAATACAGTTTGGTATAAGTATGGGATAAATCTGAAAATTTTAAATGTGTAAATATCATTTTAAACACGCTGTTTACGATGCGCTGACAAGGTTTGCAAAAACCTACCTTAGCCTCGACTTTGATATTAAAACAGTATTTTTGGTGCATAACACCGCATTAAATTCCGTTTTGAGTGCTGAATTTTATCCCATGCTTTCATGGGATAATTCTGGTTTTGTTTGAGTTAGTTTTCAGTCCTCGAGCGACAAATTTTAATTAGGTGTTTTGGTTTAATGCACTTAATATTTCAATGTATTCTATTTTGTCACACATTGTTAGTTTGGATCGTTGACAGTAGGAATAAAGTGTGTTTTGAATTTGAACAATTTAGGACCAAGACAATGTGTACCAATTCAAATCAGTCCCTATACTCGATGTTTCCACACCAGATCAAGACAATGTGGTTCATTCTGTTCGGCGAGCATTGTACATGAAGAGTCGCAGCAAGTTTGCAATTCAGTAGATAGCTTTGGTAAGTCGTAGAATTAGTGGGAATGAAGGTTAAATATTTTTGATGCTGATCGCACCAACACTGAACCAAAACCTTCATATCTTAAAAATTTAGAAGTCAATGTTTTAGATTTGGTTTTTTTTTGTTCAAAATAATTTTCGTTAAAATATGAGGTTTTTACTTAAATGTTGATGATATTAATTTTTTGTGCGTTAAAAAGCCTTCAAATATATTGTTAATAAGTGTTAAGACGTATACCGTTGAAACCGTTTATCGTGGCATGTGCATTCATCCCAATTTTTCTTCGCAAGAAGAAAAACAAGGGGACTCGGTCAAATCCACCAATTGCTGTATTGCATAATGTGGGTGGGAGTTCCATTTTGCCGAAACTACATTTCGTGACTCCTACTCTTTTGGCTGGCAGAGCAAAATATCGAATTTTAAGGAATCATGTACGATTATCGTAGAAAATTTCAAAAGTTTGTAAAAATACTGAACCAATAAATTTCCATTTATTTTTGCTTCACCGCAAATCGTTCTACCCAGGAGCAAATTGTAAAAACTCAAATAATAAAGGGGTGTTTTCAGTGTATGTGCCATTTGATTTCAATCAACATATAAGGCTAAGAATACGGATTTTTTTTCAAAAATCACGATACACCTTGTATAGCAGTGGTCGCCAACCTGTCGATCGTGAGTTACCGGTAGCTCACAACGGCAATTCTGATAGCTCACAACATATTTTAAATTTTAAAAATACAAAGATGGAATAGAAGATTCATGAATTGGAAAATTCAATCTGACTTAGACATTTTGGTTTTCTTGTGGACATTACAGAAAAATTTAATGAACTTAATTTGCAGAAATGAACGCCGATTTCACCCTTGTATGTATGTACATACTGTGTTTCGGCCTTTTCTTCAATTCCTGTTCATTTTCTAACACCAGGTTCGCAGTATCAGTAATGTGTTGACACGCTATTTTGGTGAAGACAATTTACCTAGAGCAACAACCCCTATTTCTCCACCTAGGAGTCAGTAACTTTATTCCACTTTTCTGTACTCCAATATCCTTAGTTATAAAGAAATGAGCGTAGGCGAAACGACTTTCCGTTTTCAAATACTTATTGATATTTCGAATTTAAGGGAGCTACAAAATTTATAGGGAGCATTTTTATGTTAATTTAGTGGTTGATCCCAATATGTTCAGGAAATTTCTGTTATGAGCTAGTTATTTTAAGAGTTCGCCAGACAATAAGATTTGACATAATATAATAAAAAGAAACTAATTAGCATTATCAACATTAATTCCGCTGTTATCAATTTTTCTGACTTCCTAAAACCGGTAAAATGACGCTAAAACTATAAAATCCAAATTTTCTCTAACACTTAGTCTGTTCAATGACACCCAAATTAGGAAAGTACATTTTTAACTCTCTTGAACATTCCACTACGTCACATAGTCTTAAAACTACAACTTACTTTCTATTCCTTATCGTATAAGCCGTAACCTGCGCTGCAACTCCTACTAGAGCTGATTACGTAACCGCACATCACAGGGAACAAGTATTTTAAACAGAAATGTTCTTTGACACCGGTACGTTTTACTTTTCCGGCCTTTATAATGAGTATATGTAAGTACTTTTCGAGGCCCCTTGTAGGCATAGTATCGCGTTACCGAACGTGGAGGCTTGTTTCAGAGCGACTGATCAGACTAAGACTAATTTTTTTTCAGACTAACTTTTTCCGAGGCCCACACGGGCAACGTAAGGTGCTATCGCGAGTAAAGACTGTTTTGACTAGCTCTTTCCCCAAGGATTTTTAGCTTTTTATAACATCTTTCAAGGCTTGTTTTTCTCCTCGAAAATCTGGAATTAGCAGGTGTCCAGCTATTAAAATATTTTTACTAAGAACACTTAAAATTCCTAAGTTGCCGAAAATTTTAACGTGTCAATTAGCGTTTTTACATGTTTGTAAATTCCGACCTTGGCTTTAGTACTGTTGCTCTTTGCTAATTAGGGTAGTTAAAATTGGCTATTATAGGGAACATTATTTTTAAATTGCAATTTCGGCTTTTATTACCACCTCGTTTTCCTAAATTAAAAAGAAAGGTAAATACACATTCAAACTTGATAATGTTTCTAAAAGTCATTCACTGCTAATATCTGCATCTTCGTCACTATCCTCATCGTCATTAGCAGTGTTAATGACCAGTTCTTCATCTTGCTGTTCCATTATATTGTCCAACTTCCACATTCTATTTTCAACTTTGTCATTCGCATGTTCAACGCACTTTCGCCACTTCTCCGCTGTTATTCTCTGTATGGCATTATTGAAAAGTGCTTTGAGTTCTCCAAATTTAAAGGTAGTGTTCCGCTGTGCTACAAAAATTTTGGCGTCGGCCCATTTTAGCTCAATTGGATCGAGCGCACAGTGATATGAGGGTAGCCTGAGTACAATTTTGTTTTGACTTGCGGCCATTTCATCAATAACATATTTGTCGTATCTAGTCTTGTGTTGCTTGACAATGGCCAAGCATTGAATCTTCAAAATAGATATTCTTCGACCGCAACCAATTTTGAATGCCTCCTTTTTTGAAGAAGTTGTGGGAATCTTCTCAAGTCTTCGAGAATCGCATTATCAAGGACAATTAAGGCGACCTATTCTAACCGGGGTAAAATGTTGGAAAACCAGGTTTCAAATTATCCGTTCATCTCGTGATAATCGCCCGTTTTTTTTGAATTCGAAACACCACAGGCCACCATCAACAAATCCATTTTCATTGCCAACATGGCGGACGATGAATCTATTTCCTTTACCTAAAAAATTGAAAAAAAAAATTAGTTCCGTATTTTAAAAAAAGGTATTCTACATAAGAAGTTGCTTCAAAATTGTTTCTACAGATTTTAAAAACATATTATTAAGTATTTTTGAAACTGCATAGGTTTTTTCAAAATATCTGAAAAACCAAAATCTCTAGAACTATTCAATTATAAATTCAATCGTCTACAACTTTCCCAATTTAACCATTCTTCTATCTCTTATACATATACATGTAGCCTCAATTTGGGACGCACTGTATACACCTTTTTTTCTAATGTGGAAACAAATAAAAAATGGAAACCGTGCAACATCCTTACTTGTTGGATTTTTTAATCCGGTAGAGAGTCCATCTAAAAAGACCTTTCTTGATAATGTAACAGTTTCATCAACCCATACCTTAGATGTAGTGTGTCCTGCATTAACCCACGTTTCGTTCGGCACACTCCAACTTTAGTTGAGACCTTTAAAACAACCTCGTCTATAGTAAATTCGTGGTTTTCCTCCATCTCAGCTTTATACACATTTAAAATCACCTCTTTCATCTCCACCGTCAAATGTCTTTTACGCCGTGTTTTAATCGGACTAAGTAAATGTCAATCTTCATCTGCAGGCTGTACTAGACGAATGATGACAAAATACTCGAAATTAAAAGAAATTAATGCTAAAATGCTACGATGCACCGAGCGACTGAAGACTGAATAAGCCCCTGGTTACATAAATTCTAAGCTGTGCTCTGGTTCCCTGGTAAATTCCATGATGCACGATGACACAATTCACGCCTCCCGCGTTAACCAATAAGAATCATTCTATCCACCTGCTAGTTGGTGAACACCTTTCGATCACGCACCGTTGCTTGTTTTGATTTACTCTACTGTGTTTGTGGATGTACTTTAGAATCAGTTATTAACTCCGAGTCATTACACTAACGGAAATTATTTCTGATATAAAAGCACGAGTTTTGGGAACAAAACCTAATCAACCGTGATGCCGACGATTTTCCTATTCTTTCAGAAAAGATGTCACATCCATTGGAACCGTATAACAATAAATATCACGTAGAAATAGCTTCTAACTTGAAGGGTAAAAATCGTTTTAAGGATTTCAACGAAATGGCTTTAGTGCCGCTATTTGTTGTTTCACCCTTCAAGGAAATTGATATTCAAGAGTTTGCATTTGTATTATGCAGAACTTTGGCGTTTCAAAATTATTTAGGCTTAAAATCGTTACTCTCAAGTACAAAATGTATCTAGCCTATATTAAGTAAAGAAATATATTCGGTTCTATGTCGTATTACCTTAAAAGTTCTCCAATATGAGGTTTATTAAGAACAAATGCCGCAATCGACTTACAGATGAACATTTGAATAATTGTATTGGAATGGCTGTATCAAATTTTACTGCAAACATTAACATTATTTCATTTAGGTGGCTTACGTCGCGTCGCTTACGACTAGGTAACTCACTGTTTATTCCAAAATTATCAAAGTAGCTCAATACATTGAAAAGGTTAACGCCCTCTGTGCTATAGGAAGAGCCTACTACCTAGTACCTTCTTTCCTCGAAATCTGCATCTAACTATGGTGTTTACGATAATTCTAGGTCAGCCAACAAATTGCCAACAACAAAAAGCCTACATTCCTCAGCCACAGCCACGATGTACCTATACAAGCACATGGCCCTACGTTGCATGCAGAATTCAACCTCCAGCTGCATGTGAAGGCTGTTACGGGCACTATTTTAATTCCCAGCTAAAGGTAAGATAATTAAAAAATTCCAAAATCTGTACACCCTGGACAGACTGCTGCCACCAGAGTTTTATTGAAATCTGCCTCGCTTATCAAAAGCCTCGAAGGGTCAAGCATTTCCAAGTGTTTTTTAGCTTGTTTAAGGTCACTTACACGGACGTAGACAGTAGGAGGCCGCGGGGCCGGGGAGCCGTGCCCTCCCAATGACCCACCCTAACATTTTTGAAAAAAATATATTAACGTGTTTCCGTAAATGAATAAAGCTTAATTTTTAAATCTCTTATGAAAAAACATACGCTGCACAGGCACAAGGAGAACTTAAAAATAATAGTGCATAAAAAATCTGTTTAGTGTGCAAAAATAGCAAAAATAGACGCTGTCGCAACACTGAGGCTACTGGCCCCAGCCCAGTCGTCAATTCGCGGTATCTGCCCTGCGCAGTGACCGTAGTTAGCTATCAATCATCCATAACCTGTGACTTCCACAAAATATCCCCCGGGGGATATTTTGTGGTCACTTACGCTTCGTCTCCAGTCGAGTCAACACGCGTTTTGTAGCGGCTCCTTTGTTTCTATTAGAACGATAGCACATGGCTATCGTTCAGGAACTATCGTTTCTCCCCGAGAAAGAATCGCTTGTGCCAGCCAGAAGAAATATCCATTTACGCCGGTGCCCAGGCCGGGAGTTACAGATGTTCCCGTCGGATCATTTGTGGTTGTGCCTGCTAAGATTCGGCTTACAGCTGACACTTTATATTTATGTGTAATAGTCGGAGCCTTCAAGGAAGCGTATGCTCGACATAAAAAAAACAGTGCCTCCGATCCAACAAGAGTTTAACCTATCTGGGAGGGTCGCCCCAGCACTAGCTAAGCCCGCACGGGGGGCCTTACTGGGAAATGCGCTATGCGCGAAACCCACTAACAGAACCCCCCCTCCCCCATAAGCTAAATGTCTGGCTAGAAGTTGCTCTGTTATCTATTGCTCAAAGTCATAAAAAGCGGTATTTTATTTGTGCTTATGAGTATGGTGCTTGTACATAAGAATCTAGAATTTGATTTATTTGTTTCATTGAGGCGTGTTTTTTTAACGATTTTAACGACTTTGGGTAAAAATTGGGCGTGGCACCGTCAAAATTTTCCGCCTGCCGCGGACTGACCTCAACCACCGCCTGCGGCGAGCTATTTCAGCGGCCGGCCCCCCTAAATTTAGATGTGCCCTAACTGGCCCCCAAAAATAAGATTCTGTCTACGTCCCTGGTCACTTAATTAGCACTTGTACAATTTACATCCTAGAACCAGGACCGAAGGGACCTTACATTAAAACTTTCAATAAAACTCTGGTGGAGAAAGAGGTCAAAAATGAGTCTCCCACACATGAATCCTCCACAATAATGTAGAACATATCTGGACCGACTTGGCTAAATATCACAACAGCTTAGCTCTGGACTCAGTACATTGCCATCCATGTCTTCTCCTTACTAATGGCCACCCACTACCGAGTTTAATTTCCCTATTCAACATGGAGTTTACTTATCTAGCACTGTATTGTACTTATTTACTCTTTGGAATATTTAAGTACCAAAGCCATTATTACAAATATGTATAGACAAAAAGAGGTAATAGAAAATCAATGCTACATCGGCAGTAGAGGATAGAAAAAAGCGAAGAAAAGTGCATTATCAATACATGAACATGTTTACCACTGTATATTTACATGATTTCCTTTTTAATATCTTGGTGACGTTGGAAAAAGGCGACCAACGTATCAATTCTTAAAAAATAATGAAAATCAGTTATGGAAATTGTAACAAAATTACATTGCGTTCATATTTTTCAAAATTTAATACCCAGAGTAGTTAAAAGTCAGTCTGGTATTTTTCATTGAATTCTTGGTATATACTATTTCACAAAACGATTATGCTTCATAGCATAAGCCATTAATATAAATTTACAAATTATTTATAATTCATATCTAGAGACCAATGCCTAATAAATTTATACTAATTCTTCCAATTCTTTCAAGCAATTTAAGTCATGCCCACCCCAATGCTACGACGACTTTAGTGTAGGACCACTTTACAGACAGGGACCATTTTACCAACCAGGATATTCCCACGTCATTCCTTGCACCCAATCACCGCAAGGATGCGCTGGTGGTTTTGGAGGAATGGGAGCATATGGATTCGGTGGAGGGATGGGCGGAATTGGCATGATGCCAGGATTAGGTGGATATGGACAATACCCTGGCGGATATGGGTTTGGACAAGGGTAAACATAGTTTCATATCTGAGATATTCTTATTATGCTTCTATATTGAAATGTTAGGTACGCCACCAAAGAAACAACTTGATGAGTTCCTCACGTTCTCATCCATAGATTTGAAACAGTATCGCTTTTAGGTTATTAATGTAAATATAAAACACAATTACCGTCTGTGCTAGATGCATCATCAATCTAAACCGATCTAATATCAAAATCATTTTAAATAGCGTCAAATTCATTAGCATTTGCATTTAATCTATTTTTTACCTTGCTATACTTTTCGTCGTTTTACACCTCAAACTGTTTGACACTACAAGTAAAGTATTGCCTTGGTTTTGTATGGATATATTTTTAAAGCTAAAGTTATACTTACAATCTGGAATCCATCAATCATCAATATATAATTATGTTTAGGTTTGCCGGAGGCTTCGGATATGCAGGTCCCATCCCGACATCTCCACCTGGATTTCCAATACAGCAAGACTTAAATCCGTGGTATTATCCATATTTTGGAAATGCCTTAAATGCCACAGCATTCAATGCAACACTTTTTAATAGCACAGGTTAGTACCTTGAATTTAAATAAAATATCGGCCCTCATTATGAACAAGCAACTACACAGAATGTTCACGCAAACTGTCGTAGATTTGGTGCAGATTTGCATCAAATCAAGGGAATAATACTTTTCAAAATTGGGAAAAGGACTTACGTTTGAATAAGTGTCCATAACCTATGGTCACTGTATTTTATAATCTGACTCAAAATTTAGTGTGTTTATGAAAATGTAAGATAATATCAAATGTATTGATAAAAATTAGCTTTGAAACCCCTAAAGAATGTATAAAAACTGATGATGTTAACGTCGTGCTGGATTAGAAAACGACCTATTTGTTTTGCTTCCATATAGCATTTAGGGAAAAATTTCTAACTGCGGCATCGCAGCTAGTTTTTCTTAATATAATGTAAGAAGCAAATTTTATGCGCAACGTAACTTTGGAATAAGCGAGGACGTGACAACCCTGCAAAGCGAGTGGCGCGCGGCGGTAGTGTGGAGTGATTTCATTTTTAATATATGGTTCTGCTTCTTGCGGGAGATTTGCCATCATACCCCTCTTCCAGCGCTTAGACAGAGGCAGAGCTACTCTTCTGCTTGTGTTACACGTTGTTCCAGTTTGCGGAGCCTTGTATTCGGGGTGGGAGCACCAGAATGACGGGACTGTGCCCCTGGTGCTCCCGACTCTTGCACAAAATTATAATCTATGAACGGCACAGATAGAAATGGTCCCACGATAGCATCCGGCTGACCCCCCCCCCCCCCCGGGTTCCGGCGTGAATGGGTATTTCTTCTGGCTAAATATCCATGAAAGGCACAAACTAGCCTGGCAATGAAATCCGATTCTTCCACGGGGAGCCAAAAAGGCCCTGAACAATTGCCACGGGTCATCCAAAATGGCGCCGGAGAGTCGATACCCGACACGTGTTGATTCAACCAAGAACGAAGCGGAAGTCCAGTGTGAAGTCAGTCAAGTTAACTAGCGTCTCGCCGGTACGGGAGCCTCGATCCTTGATCCCGACTTCTGCCGAACGGCACGCTTTATGGCGCTACATGCGCATTTGCATTTTTACATTTTCACTTCATGCAATGCCCTCCGCTCGCTTCGCTCGCTGCGGGGCGCAATCAACAAAAACTAACCCAAACTAATCTAATAAAAAAAACTTGCAAGCACCTTTGCGTTCTAGACGCGAGCCTCGCCACCTGAGCCAACCTCTCATATTCCTGCTTGTCTCGAAAAGTCTTATACAAACGCGTGTAGTGAAAAATTGTGTAAACAACACTGACGAGCGGAGTTCGGGATCAATGTTCCCTGTACCGGCGAGACGCTAGTATGAAGTTATGTAATTATGATGACTGTAATTGTTGAGGTTTAAGGTTTAGGGTGAAAATATGAGTGGCTGTAATAATATAGCCGAAATAAGACGTGTTGGTAATAATAATTGTTTACAGATTAGAAGTCCCCGTAGTAACCTACGGACTGTGTTATTTGTTGAATCATGTTGGAGTCTTCTTTTCTTTGCGTGTGGCGACGTCACGAATATTCTAACAATTGGCGGGCGTTTTTGCTATCCTTGACAGTGGATTGATATTGGACAATTTTTGGATTAGTACGATACGTGCGTGTGCTGATTAAGTATTATTGTAAGAATTGTAAGAATTGTGGCGTATTTTAACTTTGTTTATTGGCATTGGTGTTTAAACGGGGTTTTTCTAGTGATTCCCTATGTAGAAAGGCAGAAGTGACGATTCAGAACTCGATTACGAGCCTGAATTGAGCGACGGTGACCACGGCGAAGGCGTCGGCGATAGAAGGTGAAACAGTCTCCATAGTGCATAAGCTGTTGAAAGGCGGTTTGGCGGCTAGTATCCAGCAGATTGTGGCGGCCGAAATGGCAAAGGCCACCGTTGGTACTAGTGGTATCATTGTATCATGGGCAACAGGAAAGGCGAAACATCCAAGTGAGGGCGTTCCTGAGGATACTTTTGACCAAAGGGCGGACTCCGCTTGCAGTTCGGGCTGTATGGGGTCAAGGGCAGGTGGCGACATTATTGACCCTTTCGATCCTGACAGCCGAGACTGTAACGTAGTCAGGTGGTTGAACAAAATTAATTAGTTGGGCGATATTCATGAATGGTCGACCTATGAGAGAGCGTATTTTATGCAGGCGAAATTGAAAGGCGCAGCAAGGGGCTGGTTTACTTAATCGGCTCGATAAGTATGACCTCTCATGGGAAGACTGAAAGGCGGCTCTTAAGAAGGCGTTTCCTAGTGCATGATTTTGCTCAGCTGCTCAAGTAAATGATGGCGAGGGTTAAACTAGATGGCGAAACCATGACCGATTATTTTCATGATAAAATTGCGTTGATCGAAAGGTGTGAGCTTTCAGGCACAAAGGCGCTTTCGTGTCTGATTGACGGTCTACCTCTCGATCTACAAGCGAAGGCATTTAGTGGCTCCTCCCTGGCGATTTTTATACTGGCTCTTTTGACAGGTATCGGCGTCCATCAACCGGTATCGTGGAATTGGAGGGGCGAGGAAGTCCAGAATCATACACCCTTGTGGGCATAGTAACGTGTTACCGAACGTAGAGACTGGTTTTAGACTGACTGATCAGACTAAGACTAACTTTTCTTTCAGACTCACTATCGTTTAGCTTTTTATACCATCTTTCAAGGTTTTTTTTTTCTAGAAAATCTGGAATTAGCAGGTGTCCAGCTATTAAAATGTTTTTACTAAGAACACTTACAATTCCTAAGCCGCCGGAAATTTTAATGTGGCAATTAGTGTTTTTACATGTTTTGTAAACTCCAACCTCGGTTTTAGTACTGCCGCGCCGCTCTCTGCAAATTAGGGTAATTGAAACTGGCTATTATAGTTAACATGATTTTACAAATTCCAATATCGCCCTTTATTACCACCGCTTTTTCCTAAATATGATTATTAAAATTGTTTATTCGAATTAACATGGTATTTTACATTCCAATCTCCGCTTTTGTCTGGCAGACTTTTTGTAATTGAACCCCCCACCGTCTCAGGTTTAGAGCAAATTTGTCCGGTATTGTATTTTAGTATGGCATCTGAGAGATCCTATTGTTGCACATTTTCTTGACTTTTCCTTTATGCAGAAGCTGAAAATTAGTTTAACTTTAGACGCGGTTTGAGCACTATTTCTTAACTTAAGTTTCCATTTAAGTTTAAATAAAATTTATTATTTTATTTTGATGTTATCTACTGGCGATTTAGTTCGAAACTTAATTTATTTTTGAATCGATATATGTGAACTATGAAATAATTTATTGAATAAGTTAACTAGAATTAGTTATTAACGCCGGTTCATCACACACGAGTACTTTTCGGGCGGCCAATGTCAGGCTTCTAAAAGTGCGGATTTGATCCTAATATAGCAGAAGTGAGCGGATACGAATTTAGTTAACGACTTTATTTGATTGTTGCCACTAAAATCTGACCAGGGTCGCTTTTATATTTTCGAAAACTTTGGAATTTTGAACATAAGTTAGACGTACGTTTTTCACCGTATAGTTTGGTGATAACACCCTGTATGTATGTAGTATGAATAAACCGTAATTAAACTCAAAATAGATTTATTTCACCCCGGGTACAACCCAATTTGTGCATTTAAAGCAGCATATTTCAGTTCTTCATTACGATTCCTTAGTCCGAACCTGGTTTGTTGGTATAATAGAGTCCGTCATATGCGGCATTCTTTAGAACGCAAAACGATACTCCGTCAATTCAATCGTGTTTAATCGTTTTCAATTTAATATATCCGTCTCCGTCAGTGTTCAGTAAACAAACAGCAGTGTGTGAAAGAAAGAAAGCAGATGTTTTCACCCTCTCAAATGTAACCGACGCGTACTTTCCCACGTTATTGTCCGTCCCGACCTCTTAAGAAAAATCATATTTCAGTGTAGTTACAACGTTCACTCAAGTAACAGCAAAAGTTCTGTTCTCATCTTCGCGCTAAAAGGTCCCACCCTTTTAGGCAATTTCTCCATTTGTATGCACAAATATTAGAGAATATTTGTGTACCTCTGTTATTTTTGTTCACGTTGGACAAAGGTCTCGTTTCGGCGTTTTTAACGCAATTCTTTAAGGCAAGAAACGACGTAGCGTCTCGGCTTACCTGTTGCTGTGAAGAAGAAGAAGAAGGTAAAAATGGCACCGGCTGTGGAAAATTTGTAGGTTGAGCTTGACAAATTATTCCTGTACGAAAGACGAAGGTTCAAACCAAAGGCTTGGTCAGATCCCTGTCCTAGCAAGTTAAATCGAGATCATTGGAGATTAAGGTATTCTGTGAGAAAGGAAGGTGCTAGATTGAAAACATAAAAGTTCATTTCAAGACAAACGTTTCATTTTCAAATTGAATAATCAAGACTTTTTGTAGTTATTTATAAATAATATGTGAATGAACGAATGCTTAAAATTAGTCTAAAAATTGTATATGTATATTTCTATTTTTCGTATCAAATGCAAGTGCATAATTAGATTATTAAATGATTTAATAACTAACCTACTTACCGATTTTCAATTCACAACGTATGCTTAAAACCCTCACCACCCTATCTTAATACAGTCCACTTAATTTGCTTGTGGTCAATTAGACAGTTAATTAGCCACCTACACCTTTATGGCTTAAAGCAATTAATAAAATTAATTTGTTTGTATCGACCACCTAGCTTTAATCGGTATGTATCTTCTTTATAGATTTATTTGAACCCCGAATATTTAACGAATATCAAAAAGTCATGAACTTCGTGCCACTCAATCGGGATCCAGGGAAAGAAGTTGAAATTGATGTGGCAATAATAGAGCCGGATGGGACGAAGCTCAGTCAACCTTCTAAGAGAGGTGTCAAGAACAATCGCGAAAAAGCAGAAGAAATTCCCGGTATCATTGCAGTATAATCATGCTTAACTAACTATAGAGTCTAGTATTATTATAAGGATATCGCTTTGTATAACAAATATAATTTGCTTAATTATTAATTATATGTATATTAGTTCATATAATTAAATAGATCTTGCATGTTTTAGGGCTTAAATATTCCCAGAAATACTATTATATAAACCCTCATTACCATGTAACTACTAACACAAACATCGTTTTTGTTTAAGCGATATGAATTATTTGAATTCAGTCAGTGCCATATAAAAACAAATTTTTAATTTTTATCTCACGAATTTGGATGTGTTTCTTTCCATTTCATCACAACCCAAGACAACTAAGAAAATTAAGTGTACAAAGCTTGGAAGTACTTATTTTCATTCCAATTATCAGCAGCGAAATATAGAAGGTCTAGCTTCGTAATATTACCGACCAAAAAATAAATGCCCGATCACATTTAGAGCACCACCTTAGTTTCATTATTTAAGCCTTTAATAGCTTTGAAATATAAATCAAATATTAAAACAAGGAAAACAAATTAAAAATTATTATAGGAAATTACTCTCTCTGACCTACCTTTAGTTACCAAGACTATGTTACGGTCTATGACAGTAAGAAAATTCTGAGCTATTAAATCCTTTAGGGAACGTTTTCACGCTCATGCAATGTACGCAAACTGACTTGTGCATATGGCATACGGATTTGCACAAGTTGTTGCATGAAAACCAATGACAGCCATATAGTAACGAATGTAACGATATAACATACATCATTCTAGTAGTAGTAGAACGATATCATTTTTGAAAAAGACGGAACAGATGACTGTGTTGCGACAACTGTAGCGTTGAATATAGAAATATAGTTTTACTGGTAGATTTATGTGGTTGATATTCTCTTTACCATACATTAGAACTTGGCATAAGTACCTCTTTTGAACTTAAAATCTTTATCTTAAAATTTAACCATTTTATGTACTTACTGTATTTTCGGCTCTTTTCTTCAACTCCTGTTCATTTTTTAAAGCCAGGTTCGCAGTACCAGTGTGTTGACACCTTATTTTGATGAAAAACAACCCCTATTTCTCCACCTAGTAGTCAGTAACTACATTACACTTTTCAGTACTCAAATCTAACCTTCGCTATAATGAAATGAGCGTAGACCAAATTACTTTCCGTTTTAAAATAATAATTGAGATTTCGCATAACTAACACAATTTAAAGGGAGCATTTTTACATTTAATCAGTGGTTGGCTCAAATTTGTTCAGGTAATTTTGTGATGTGACGGTTCAAAAAACATTTGAACATGTTTTTAAATCTAGCAATTTAATTTGTATTATATTCACATCCCACGCCACTGTGTTCGCATTCCAATGAAATCAAAGAATGTCTCTTAAAAACCTCGGCGATGCTCCTAGCGCCATCTCTTGTTACAACGTTTACTCATCTGCACCCGGCAGCATGATACAGGAAAACAGTTTTCTTTGTATCATGACTCGGCAAGTTCGACAGAAGCAGTCCTGCATCGAACTGCATAATTCGTGCTAGGCCAATGACCTCGATGTATTTCGAAACCCAAGGCCGTGTCAGCTACAAGCAGAAACGCATTCGGCCAATTACTGTGCTTTCACCGCGAAAACGGAAGCAATCAGTTTAGCTTCTCGAAATTTCCGATCTATAGTAATCGAATTTTATAAAAACTAGTTAACGTATTCCGACCAGATTTGTGTTAAAGTTCATAAGTTTATTTTAGACAATCGCTGACGTTAAGTTTTATATAACTTCTCTGTATTTACATTATTTGCCCTTTATGGAAGGAATATTTCCGGAGTGCCAAAAGGGGAGGAGACAACGCGTTCTAGTTGATCTAGTTCTCACGTTCTAGGAAAGAGTAGCTTCTCGACTCCCAACCAAGCAACAAGCAAACGGCGCTAAGTGCGCGCTCCCGGTGGCATGGCCGCCGGCCATGCCAAGTAGTTTCACGTGTTCAGAACTCCCAATCTCTCAAGATTCACTCTCTCAAACGGCATTTGTGGTACTCTGCCATTGCGACATCTCGTCGTAGTCGTCTTTCAACGACTTGTTCCTGGCGCTTTTACAAGTAAGTCAAGATTTATGTCCGTGGCTACGAACTCACGTGTGCATACCGTTCATAGTTTCACTATCTCAAGGGCCTACAAGTAAAAAGCATTTATTGGCTCCCGGCCAACTCCGCAAATGCGACATATTCGTCGTCTAACAGCAATTTATTGCTTATCACAATTTCCAATTTTTCGGATGCAAGTAAGTCTATGCCATCCCGGTATAGCCTATTTTAAAGGCCTACTAGTAAACAGCGTTCTTGGCACTCGGCCAATATTCTCTCTGCTTTATTATAATATAAAGTTTCCCATAAGTGCTATTTCCATTACACGGAGTTTAGCCTACCTACGCGACCTGCGTAGCATGTTTTAGAATCCATTTTTGCGTGTATCAAAACGCATTTTCACAAAGCAATCCCTGTCATGCTAACTACCCACAGAAGTTATATATTATGCATATGACTGCATAATATTCTCAATCCACTACAACTTGAGTCACACTTATTTCCAAGAAGTTGAAGTACATTGTATATATATATAAGCTAAGGAGAAACTTAGTAGTGTTTTAAAAGTGACATTTCCTGTGTTTGAAGATAAACTGCTGAACGATTGAACATTACTCGTCAATTGGTGAATATATTGTACATATTAGCTTATTGTGGACATTAAGGTAACATTAATCCTTCTGTTATTGCTTGTATATTACTGTATTTCATCGCAGCGTTATCTACGTTAACCAAGCTCATAGTGAGTGGTTCCGCAGGAACTTTAACAAACATTTAGCTGTACTTAGCTGCAATATTGTGTTTATAATCATATACTTGGTTAGGATTACAATTGTTTATGCAATGCTTTAATTTTTAAAGGTATTATTCTTCTGATATTGTGCATGGTCGATACCTAGCACCGACAGATATTGTCCATATCATAGCACTGACTAGATACAATAATTTAATGTTTATATTTGTTTGTTTATGAGTTTTAAGTCGTTTTCAGGTAAAATAACATATTAAAATATTCATATAATGCTAGAGATTTTTGTTTTATTTACAAATTCACTTTAGAACTAGCCCCTATGGCAATTTATAGTGCCTATGTGTATTCTCTGTTTGTTTAGAAAATCGACCAAGATCGAATCTACAACAGTGACCTAGGTATTTAAAAGTTCGCCAGACAATCAGTTATGTCATAATACAAAGAAAATTCGTTAGCATTAACACTTAACCCGCTGTGATTTACTTTGTATCAAACTTTGCCTGGAGCTTAAATTCAATCAAAGAATATGGTGAGAAAATTCTACATTCTCTAATAAATGAAATACAGAATGGCATTAGCACTGAATTTTAATGAGATAATCATGAAATTAGCAAAGGCATGCAGCAATTATGTTTCTATACATACAGGCACCCTAAGTATTATGATTTAAAACTAAACTTTCTAGGTCTTAATGTTAATCCGGAACCGGCTATCCTGGCCAACAGCTGTTAGACCACCTTCTCTCACGACGAATGACGAATTTCAAACCACGTTTTCTATAGTACCTTTTCGGAGCCGACGAAATTAATTTGCTTAGTTACTTATTAAATTTCCACGAGTCTCTTGCACTTAGAGACACTTTTTACGAGTTGGTCAATACTGTTTAACCATTTGCACAGAGTATCATTCGTGAAAGATAAATTTATATGAAATATCCCGAGTACCCATTTGGGCACAACCACAGTCTGCAACGCGTGGAGAATAGTTTCTAACTAACTTTTTCCCAGAGAGTTTTTCGCTTTTATACCAACTTTTTCGACTTGTTTTCTCTTAGAAAAATCTGGATTCTGCACTTGCAGCTATTAAAATGTTTTTACTAATAACAATTAAAATTCCTAATTCGCCGAAAATTTTAATATGGCAATTAGCGTTTTAACATGTTTTGTAAATTCCAATACCGCCGAGTGTTCCAAATTTTAATTGTAATTACCCTACTAAAATTGGTTACATGCCTTTTGAATTCCGATCTAGACCAATTTAAGGTAATTAAAATTGAGGAACACGATTTTTGCATTTCGATCCAAACGTCTTTGTTCGGTGAATATTCTTACTTGAAACGCCCCCTGGCCAATGGTTTTCTTCTTAGAACAAAGTTTGGGAGGACCTGTTTTTGAACCTTTGTTGAAGTGGTTGATATTCCTTGACATTAATTTTCTGTGGTATAATGCAGTCGAAAAAACCCCAAAGTAAAAGTCTCCGTGATTCAAGTCGGATTTCGGATCTTGTGAAGTTAAACAATGCAACGTATTTGGATTATATGCCAATAGTAAGTTATTTTATTTTAATAATGGCATATGCTTGCATGATGACTATTGTTGCACATTTCCCTGAATTGTCCTTATGCAGAAGTTGGAAAATAGTTTAGCTTTAGACGCGGCTCCAGCACTGTTCCTTAAATCATTACTTTCAACTTGACTTAAAACAAAATTATTATTTTATCTGGATGTTCTCTATTGGCGAT
>MU182936.1:400909-427427 GCA_016904865.1 Pissodes strobi
AAAAAGTGACGATTAAAACAATACAAAAAAAATAAAGATCATTTTACTAGGAACAACTTTTGTATTTAAATTTTTTTTCCAACCCCCGTAGTTTTCGAGATAAGGTATAGGCCCTTCTTAACATTTATTTAACACTTATTGGGGGAAAGTCGGTTCGAGAAGGCGAAACGGCCAGCGTAGCATGAAAGCATTCCGTCATCATCTTTAGGCACGTTTTTCCTGGATACTGAATGAAACGTTTTTTGGCACCACTTGGGGGCCGCCGAGGCTCAATTGTTTTTGGCCATCCGATTTTCCGTTTCCAAGTTATTACATCAAACGTGCGATTTTTCAAAATTTTGCATTGCTACCATTGATTTGTATAGGAGTGGATAAGCAATAAATAGACCAAACATGGCAAATTTACGACCGCGAAATGTAAACAAAACGATTCCTATTTTGCCTTGCGCATTAGAGAATTAGTGGGCGCCATCTGTTGCAGTGTGAAGGTCATTAGGCAGGCCCGGACTCCAAAATTTGAACTCGTACTCTTGTGATTATAAACGAAAGTAATTATTTCACCAAATATTCGGTAGAGTAGTCTTGCCGATTGTGAAATGGGCCAGTTAGCATAGTGAAACAAACAATAAGGTATAAATAAGTAATACTTATAATAATTATACTTACTTGAAATAGGAAATCCCGGGTATTTTGCCTCTACTGCTACAAAACACAACCATACACTTTCGGGATTCTATTTTGGAAGCATCGCCCATTGTTTATATGCGTATTGTTCAATTAAAACGAAAATCAAAAGAGGGTACGCACAAAGCACAAACGTGAACAACTAAACTAAAACTAATTAAGCAACTACAAACACTAGGTCCAAAGAACGTCAATAAAAAGTAAAGTATTCGAATTATGAACACACAACGCCGCGCCGTCAAAACGAAAACACGTCAAAGACAAAAGCCAAGTTCGGTCCTGATCGACGCCTGCTGAGACGGCAACTGTTTTAGTGCGCATGACGAAACGGGATCTTCTTTGTGTACGTTTTTCGATTTTGCGTCGATTTTGTCATGCGCAGAAACCCGTTTTTTCGCCCATAGGTTGCCACTTTTGAATAATGCAACAGGGCCAACAGGCGGCTATTGCTTATCCACTCCTATACAAATCAATGTTTGATACCCAATAACTGTCGAAAAAAAATTCATGTGTGCAGTTCACGCGCGGTAGAAGTAAAACTTCATAAAACTAAACCACGCGGTCACCCATCCAAGTACTAACCATGCCTGAAGTTGCTTAATTACAGTGATCGGACGAGAACTACCTTTTACTCTTAACAAGCCTGTAATAACTGTATAACTGTGTTCTATCTGTTTCTCTTGCAGGCTATTTCCTATAGATCTCTTTTTACTGCCGCTTTTTCCTTTCATCGAGTCTCAAATCACACCCGCGCTAAAGAGGTGTTCACTTCAAAATAATTCATTTTGATCAAATTTTCTGGGCCCATTCCTTTTTGTCTGTCTTCCGGACCCTTCTGAAATTGGCTAGAATCAAAAAATGGCGAGTATTTTTTGACGTGTATCTATATTTTTGAAAAAGGGTTCACTTTGGGTCGTTCTGGCGCCGAAAAAGTCGCAAGGATCGAAAAAATCGAGACCACTTGTCGATAGGGAATTTCTCGGAGAAAAGCTTTCTAAATGTTTCTCTGTGTGTCGAGAAAATAGACCTTTGAGGGAAAATGTAAAAATGTCAGTTTATAGGTCAAAAAAATGAAGATTTACATGTTTTTCGAGGAAAGTAATTTTTTTATAGAAAAGCTGATCGCTTGGCGAAAATCTACGCTAAAAACCGTACAAGAGGCCACCTTACAAATGATGATATCTTTTATGCGAGTTGAACTGGTTGAATTTAAACTTTTCCCCATTTCGAGTTTTGATACTAACATGAGCTCTAAGGCATTTAAAGTCTTCTTTGGACTACCCTGTACGTCTATAATATATTAATTGGAATAATCATCTACATAGCTGCCAAATTAGCTAATTAATAGCTATTACAATAAAAATCATGTATTATTCCATTTTTGACGCACTATCTGTTCTGATTGGCAGCTTAGCTCAGATGGTACAGCGCCAGCGCTTGCTTAGCATGTGAGAGGTACCGGGATCGATGGTCGGTGCCTTTATTTTAATTTAGTTTTTAATATCGCTTTGTTAAAGTTTTCACTTCTATCACGTGGTTTTAAGCACACGCCCGGGTTTTTTAAAAAAATGGTACGCAAAACGTGGAAAATAAAGTGTACCAGAAAAGAACTTATTTTTATATATCAAGATAAGAAAAATAAAACTTAATTTTTGTTGCAATAAAAATGTCTCTTCTTCTGCAACCTTTTTCTAATTTAACCGTTTTTAACGTGTTCATATTTGCTTTGCAGACGTTTGGCAGCCACAAATTTACAAGGAGTATAATGAAAATATACCTTTGAGTCAGGTTCCTGAAGAAGTGGAAGTCGGGGCGGGATCTAGCAAGAAGTGACAGTATATAGGTACTTTCCTGTTAAGAAGCAGATACGACCATCCACCATCAAACAGTAGTTGTTACTCTTATTACCTGTTAGGTTATAATTAAATACATTTCGTAGCAGTGCAATAACATATTTGAATTTCAGAACATTCAAATTGAAGACAACACCGACTATAATACCTGAACTATTTACTTTTGAACAAGGTGTTTACTCTGACGATTTGGATATGAAGATATAATTATTGTTTTTATTAGAGTGCTTAACAATCTCTTTGTAGACTTTAAGTTAGCACACAAAGTTAGTGCGTTAATAAAAATTAAGTCAACCAATTTATTTTGTGAGAAGTTTATATTAAATGTCCCCTTATCATATAAGTTGAATCGCCCCGAAATTTCGGAGGTCAAACATAAAAATATCTTGCCGATTCGAAACGCTCATTATTAATAATTATTTTTATATCCGCAATATCTTAATGTCCAGTAATATTCATCCTAATAAAAGTATTGCTATAATGGTAAGTAGTTTTGTCAATTTTTTAAGTGAACAAAAGCCACTGTCTTAAATTCACAAATAAGCCCTTTAATTACACCGATATTAACAACAGCAATAGCAATAATAAATTCGCATAATGCCTGTGCAACTTTTGTAAAAAAACATATTCTTCCGTTTCTTCCTATAAAGAAGAATGTTTATCACTATTGGACCGCTGTAAAAACTGTATATTTTAGGTATGGAATGGAGCATATACGCTAAACATACTACTAGCATTTCATGTATTAATAAGTATCGCTAAAAGTGCTATAGATATTTCTGAAACCGGATTGAACTTGCCGACTATCACAGTAACCAACGTCATTAACATAAGCGATACTTTCTCAACCCCAATAAGAGTGGAAGTGAACGATCAAATCAACATTGAAATTAAACGTAATGAACAAGAAAAAATCGATAAAACAGAGTCGGTTGAACAAATCACTGATACTGAAGAAAAAGCACTTTCAAACCAAACTACCCCGACTACATGTTGCCTAGTGATAGATCCTCCGAAATGTGACGAAAAACAATGCATAATCAGGAGAAGGAAGATGTGTTGGAATATTTGTACCAAGGAAATAGTAATAAATGAAGCGCCCGGATTTCCCAAAGAAAAGTTTCCTAGCGAATATATTCCTCTTAAGTGGCGAACTGAAAAATTTCCAGAGAATCTTACTGTAACTATAACTGAAACTGCAACTAAGGATCCCACTGTTGATTTACATTATAGTGAATTGGAACGCCCAACGACGTATTGGCCGAACTGGCCGTATCCTTACTCAGCTGCTCAAAATTTAATCAGTCCACCATATCAGCCAGTGTTTTATTATACTCAATCTCCGAACGGGTATTATCCTTATCAGGCATATTTTCAGTCAAGGCCCCAAGCGTACTGGTGTCCTGGCCCATATTGTCCACTTTATATGATATACCGATAGTACATATTCATTCGTTATAACATGAAACTGTCATTGCCATTCCTAAAGTATTTTAGTTCAAGTAAGTAGCGCAATATTCTCAGTGTTTTAAGTAAAATTCACAAATATATTTTTATGGGAAAACTATATAAATTATCATGAATTTGTTTTTATGTGTGTGTGCCACAGGCCACAAAAGGCTAAGGCCTATAATATAGCGGTGAGGGTACCGTGACCTGCCAATAACTCCTATGTTATTGAATCGGTATTGGACTGGCTCGTTACTAATAATATCAGTGCAGTCATCTAGTGGCTGCATGTAATTCGTTATTAGCAAAATAAAACCAAATTGGCGAATGGTTTAACATTTGCACTGTACTAAAAACACACAAAAGCCCAACTAAGAACGACATGTTACTTGCATAACTTAGACTAAAAATGAAGGCATCTTAGGTTTACTACCCACCCGGTAATAATATTAAATTATTATCAACCAGTTCAGGGGACATAAAGTCAAATAGGTGGTTTATCGATTATAGTTCAATGATAATAATTAATACCATCATTTTCTTTTGAATAATTAATTACATATATACATTTCTATCCAAATGCAGGCAAAGGTACCAAATGATTTGATTTTTTTTTTCATTTTAAGTAGAAAATATGGTTCATCTCAATTTCTTAACTTACTCTTTAAAGAAGTCAAAGATTCTGCAAAAAGATCACCATTAAATGAGTTTGCACTTTTTATTATCCTAGTTATTGGTGAGTTTTGTCCATATGACGTTCTGTGAAATTTGACTTCGAATGTTCTAGCATCCCTTAGTTGTCTAGATGGTTCATATACCATCTAGACAACTAAGGGATGCTAGAACATTCGAACTCAAATTTCACAGAACGTCATATGGACAAAACTCACCAATAACTAGGATAATAAAAAGTGCAAACTCATTTAATGGATTCGTTTCAACAATTCAGGACAATTTATATAGTTTGTGAGTAATTTGTAGCATAAAACAATGTCAAAATTATGACTACGTTTTGAAATAGATTAAATATTTAGTGTTTGTTCTAGATCACTGTAATTAATATCTTCCGTAGGAATGCTCTTTTTAAAAGCTATGTATCTCAAGAACTTTCTCTGGACACTGTTCAATTTGTCAATATAGACCTGATAATGGAGATTCCGAACAACCGAGCAATTTTCCAGGTGTGGCCGCCTAACCAATGAGGTATATAGTAGCTTTATAGCATCTATATTCTTAAAATCGGATGTGTTTCTCTTAATAAAATCCAAGATACGCAGGGCCTGATTTCGACAATTTCCCACATGAGCCGAAAATGTGAGCCTATAGTCCACCAGGACTCCCAAATCCCTAATTATATCCACCCTGTCCAGACTTTTATCATTGATGTGGTAGTTGGGGCAATTCCTTATTAAAGATCTACTGAACCTGATATATTTACATTTACTAATGTTTAAGAACATTTTGTTTTCATTACACTATGTATAAAATATGTCAAGGACTTTCTGTAAAAATTTAGAGCAGTTATCGTTTTTTATTTCTTTAAAGATTTTGAGGTCATAGGCATAAAGTATGAATTTAGAATGGGCGAAACAACTTTCTATATCGTTAATAAAAATATTAAACAAAAAGGGAGATAGATGTGCACCCTGAGGTACTCCAGAGGTCACATTAATAGGGTCAGAATAATGATTATTGACCTTTACGATTTGTTGTTTATCCGTCAGAAATGAGCCCATCCAGTCCAAAAAAGTTCCCGAAATTCCACAACAATAAAGTTTATTTATTAACAAACCACGATTAATTTTATCGAAGCCCTTCGAGAAATCTGTATATATTGAGTCAACATTGTAACCATTTTCCAGTTTTTCATAAATAAAATCAGTGTATAAAAGTAGATTTGTAGTTATGGATTTCTCTTTTACAAAAGCATACTGATTTTTTTTTTCTGATTTGATTTTTCTAGATACTTTGTAATTATTGCCTCCATAACCTTTGGTATTTGCGAAACTCTAGAGATGGGTTTATAATTTAAAACGTCATTCTTGTTACCATTATTCTTGTATCTAGGTGTGACGTATGTAGTTTTCCATTTGGTGGGGAAAAAACCCCTAGACAGTGAATTGTTAAAAAGCAGCCATAAAGGTCTTGACAGAGAAAAAGAACATTTCTTCAGAAAGCCAGGAGGAAGATCATCTGGACCAGGTTCCTTAATTGTACTTATATTTTCTAGTTGTTCCCAAATTTCTGATATTTTGAAATTATAGGAGCTTATGTGGAGATCATTTGTGGATTGTGGAGGAGGCATTTTTTGTATATTTATTTCAGTTTCGTATACAGATAAGAAATGCTGTGCAAAATCATTGGCAATATCAGTTGGATCTGAGCTATTTTTGGTACAATCTCATTCAGACAGTAATCTATGATCAAATAAAATCTATCTACCGCATCATTAATATCACAGGCCAAAACACAATCCCAATCAACATTCAGCAAATAATAATTTATCACAGAACTGTGTATATCATAAACCTTAACATCGAATAACAAAGCTAGATGATATTTATCACATTTTACCAAGCTATCCCAAGCAGTCACTACTTTTAAGACAATTATTTGTAAATATCAAATCTAAATATACATTAAGTATTTAAATTAGGAATGTTATTGACCTGTTTTAAATTTGAGTAACACATAGTTGCCGTTATACTTCATTTGCTAAATTATTTTTAATCTCTGAATAATTATCGTTTTCAAAGAAGACTATGTTAGGTAGATTATAATCACCCATTATGTAGACAGATACATCATCAAAATCAGTCGTAAAATGTTCAATGTTCCCCGCATGAAGTTCATATTCTCCAACATTTGTTGCAGGTGGAAAGTAAACCGCACAGAACACAAAATCACCGTTTCCTACACACACCCTCACCCACAATTCTTCATGTCTAGCTGACGGATGTGGAGAGTTTAAAATATTTACTTTCAGGTTATTCTTAATACCAATCATACCACCTCCCCCTCGGTTTTTTCGGTTGCACTCTGATCCCTATCCTTTCTAAAGATTGTATAATTCTGTAAACCAAACTCAGCATTGTAAAAATCATCATTTAACCAAGTTTCCGTTAGTTTCCATCATATCCTGCTATATTTATATTCTTTGAAAATTCCTTAGTTTTTGTTCGAAGACCTCTTACTTTGGTAGTAGATGGAAAGGCTTTTAGTATTTAGTTGTGCATATTCATCAGGTAAGTCTTTGAACTTTAGTACGGTCTCCCGTAATGTTGCGCTTTGTGAAAATTTCGAGGCGTGTTAGAGTAATTGCGAGAGTAGCCATGCCGTTGATTGTTGTAAGATCTTGTGTTGGATCCAAACACAAAGGGTTTTATTACGGCTGTTTTGGGCCACAAGTCACCATTATAAAGCTTATTTTCATCCTCAGGCTTTATTGCTAATTTAAAAGCAGATTGAGTATAAGATTTTGATTCTATCTTGTCACAGCTGAAGACAGTGATCTGGTTTTGTTTAAAGTAGTTCATAAGAGTTTGGTTGGATACAGTTAAATCCAAACCATTGACATAAATCCATTGACGTTCATCTGCTTTGAGAGCTGATATATCATTGTTTGTCCCTCTCATCATCCTAGAAGTTGAGCCAGATGTCATGACAGGAGTTTTTTCTGGGAGATTTTCGGAGCTAGGGTTTATTGTCTCTGCCCGAGCAATGGCATCAGATACCTCCTGCCTAGTTATAGGTTTCCTCCTTAGTGATGGCTTTGGATTCTCTATAATAATCTTTGTGCTGTTGGAGTCTTTGTTTAGCAAATCAATAATCTTACTTTTATCTTCAATAATCTGTTGCTTGTCTGTTATGGTGTTTTTTAGTAGCTGTATCTCCTTTTGCAAATTATGAGAACGTTCATTATGAATTAGCGCTTCCTTTAACTGCAATCCTACAGTTCGGGCAGCAGATAAATAGGACTCTCTTTTTCAGAGGAATTACTCATAGTTCAAATGAGGCCAGTGGAAAACAACCCGGGCAATAGATCATACTACAGATGTCACAAGTGATCCATGATACTTCATCAATCAATTTAAAACATAAATACAATTACAAACAGGTTTCAAATCTCACAATCTAATCGAAATACTCTCTCACATAGTAAAAAGGATTTTCCAGTATTTCAGAAAAACAATATTTGGCAAACTCCTGACGTCAATAGGTACTTTATTCCATATTTTGAGAATACTACAGTGTACATTCCTTTGTACATAGGTGTATTTTGTATTTTCCACCCAAGAATTGTCTTTTGTTGTAGTATTATATGTATGTGTCTTTAGATTGTTAATAAATAATGATTTATTCTTACAAACAAATTTTATTGAGTCCAAGATATACATGTTTACAACTGTCATTAGTTTTTTTATCCCTAAAGACTTGCCTGCAGCGATCCCTCTGATCCATTCCAAATATTATTTTCAAGAACCTCTTTTGTAGTATCTGCACTCTCTCTACATCCACTGAATTCCCCCAAAAATAATGCCATATCTTACCCTTGACATTATATGTGCATGATACACATTCAAAGCTGCCTGTACCCCAACTTCATTTACTAAAATTCTAACTGCATACTTGAAATTTCCACAGACAACTTCTCAATATGACTTTTCCAGGACAAACGCTGATCTATCACCATACTCAAAAATAATACGCTGCTTGTGGTCCTAAAGGCTACATTCCCCACATTGTAAACTGTGAGAATAATTTCCCTTGTCGAGTATTTACTTACTTGCTGGAGGCCCTCAATGCAGGCTCCAAGATGCCGCTCAATATCACCCTCTGCAGCTTCGTTGATCGTAAGTGAGGTATCATTATATTACCTGATTTTTGACTACTTTTGGCCATTCGTCTACAGAAAGAGGACCTATAATTCACCCCTGAGGTACACCTCTTTCGACCATCTCCAAATCTGACCTTATGCCTATGCCCACTTCATTCCTTTCCACCACATGTGCACTATTGTGCAGATAGGATGTCATAAGCTTTTGTGTCACTCCCCTAATACCATAACGCTCCAGTTTTCCAATGAGAACACCGTGATCTATGCTGTCAAATACTTTGGACAGATCCAAACAAAAAGTAACTGTGTTTTTATTCTGGTTCAGCGAGCCAAGTACTTTTTTCAATACTCAACTTTTATTGTTGAACTATATTTTCTGAAAGCCAATTGTCAGGCAACTGTAATGAACGCCGATTTACCCTATTCACTTACTTACTTAATTTACCTCGACAACTTGGGCAATTACCCATATTTCTCCACCTAGTTTAAAACAACTTCATTCTTCTTTCCAGTACTCAATTATATCCTCAGTTATACCAAATTACTTTCCGTTTTAAAATAATAAAACAATATTTGAGATTGGGTTTTTAAGGGAGCACACAATTTAAAGGGAGCATTTTCTTACTTAATTACTGGTTGGCTCAAATTTACTCACGTATTTTCTGATATGACCTAGGATTTAAAGTTCGCCAGACAATCAGTTTTGGCACAGTAAAAAGAAAATTTCATTGGTATTACCACTTAACCGCTGCGATTTTACTTTGTATCAACTTTCCTAGAGGATTAGATTTTATCTGAGAGCACGATAATTAAAAGCTAAATTAGCTATAATTATTATCCGCAGTACCGTACACTTCATAAAGCTTAATTCATTCGTGGCATATGGTAAAACAACTTCTACACTACTAAATAAAATACAGAGTGACGCTACCATTGAATTGTTTTAATGGAATAATCATATTAAAAAAAAATAGCGAGTCTGCTGGTACTCGAGACTGATGTGTAAACACATCCTATAACGACATCGGTTGTAAAACAATGACAACAGAACGTTGTGTTCCCAAGCGGTCACCCATCCAAGTACTAACCACGCCCGACGTTGCTTAACTTCAGTGAGCGGACGAGAAGCGGTATTTTCAACGTGCTATGGCCATTACCCATACATTTTAGCTTGTTCATAGAATAAAACCAAACCCATTCGCATTTATAATATTAGTTAGGATTCTTTAATAATACTTACTGGCAGCTTCGGAGTGGATTAATTCACTGCACAAAATCGACACGAAAATCTAATGCCACCAGGAATAGCATCACCATATGGACACAGCTTATTTACGTAGCAATCTTGGGCTGACATACTTTGACTTGGGAAAGCCAATAACCAACTTTTTGAAATTTTAGAAGAGGGCTATGACTCAATATTGTTTTAAGCGTCTGGGCATCTGAATAATACTTTTGACAGTTCGTTTAATTTTAAATAATAATATGCTTTTTTATTGTCTAAAATCCGTTTTAAAACGATTTTAAATGGCATATTTGTATAAAAATCCGAAAATTCGGACTTTTTTAGGCCGATAGCCGTGGCTTCGGACGAATTTGTCGTGGATTTTGAAGCAAAAATTCATTTTAAATTCAACCATCCATTAAAAATAAGCTGTGCTATGGATCCAAATACACTGCGAATATGATAATTAAAAAATAATACTTTTGACGGTTCGTTTAATTTAAAATGCTTTTTTGGCGTCTAAAATCAGTTTAAAACGATTTTAAATGACAAAATTGTGTATAATACCGTTCTAGCGGCTAGAATTGGTTTGCGTATTTCCGTCCCATTTGCCGAGATTTACCCTCATACCGCCGCGTAAGATGTTTACACATCTATACTCGAATAATATTTCGTACTAAACAAAATTTACAGAGTGACGCTAGCACTGAATGGTTTAATGGGATAATCATTAAATTCTCGAGTACATACAACAAGACAATATTACCCAATATACAGGCACCCTAAGCATTGTGATCTTAAAATTAAACTTACTGTCTAGGACTTAATCGCTTCTGTTGACCACCTTCTTCTTTGATGAGTGACGAATTTCGAACAGCGTTTCTTTACGTTATTTTTCGAGCCGACGACATGAATTTGCTTAATTACTTAGTTACTTCCACGAGTCTCTAAAACTGTGAGACACTATTTTCGGTTTGGTCAATACTGTGACCATAGTAACAGACTTGAAAAATTAAATTTATATTAAAATTTTCCCGAGTTCCATTCGGACATTACGACGTGCTACAAGTGAAGATTCAGTTAAGACTAACTTTTGCCCCGATAATTTTTCGCTTTTATAGCAACTTTTCGACTTGTTTGTTCCCAGAAAAAATCCGGAATTCACACACCTGCGGCAATAAAAACACGTGCCGTGCGGTATGACGCAAAACGCTCTAATTTTCGCCGAAAACAGCTATTCGAGTTTTAACTTATTTTGTAAATTCTAATCCCGCCGTGTTCAAAATTTTACATTCCAAACTTAATTTCGTCATAGAAATTAGCTCACACATGGTTTTTAAATGCCAAGCGGTAATTAAAATTTTGAGGTCACGACTTTTCGTTTTTTGTTTCAATTGGCTGGGTTTTGGAAATTTTTCTTATTAGAAACGCCCCCTGGCCAATGGTTTTCTTTTTAGAACAGAATTTGGGGGACCTGGTTTTTGAGGCTTGCGTTTTTTGTTAGCTATTTCGTGAAGTTAGTTTTCTCTAGTTGCGTGATAACATGCAGTTACTTAATAAAGAATTTAACGTAAAAGTCATTCGCGTTTAAAATCGAATCCCGAATCATGTGAAGTTAAACACCATGCCTTTTATTTGAAATATATTCCAATGGTAAGTGATTTTATTTTAATCAAGCTGGTGTTAGGTGCTTTTTGTGGCACACTATTATTAGGCAAAAATGATTAGCCCTTTGACGCGAGTCTGGCATTACTTCTCGAAAGTTAGACTTCAATTTGTTTCTAAATCTTGTTTAATAAAATAAAATTATTATTTTAATTGAACGTTCTCTCCCTTGAATAATGTTTTAAAGCAATTGTCGAATCAAATGTAACTAGATCAGGTGCTGGCCCTTGGTTAGCCTCTCATGTAAGAGTCTTTTAAACACTTTATTCACATTCGAACACGGTAGTTTTTGAGGTTATCGATTTCGCCTTTATTCTTGTAAACTGCCTTCACATGAGCAATTTTTAACTTAGAGGGAAAACACCAGTCTGAAAGCAAAGGTTTACGACATGGGCCAATGGTTCTGAAATTAAATCTCCTACTTTCTTTAGAATAGGTACCTCGTCTTCTCCCATTGGCTTCCTATTTTTAAGTCCCTGTATACACCTATGCACTGCCTGACCTGTTGTTGCTCTTAAAAAAAATTTAACTGTTGTTATTTGTTATGTAACGATAATCTGTTGCTTCATTCCCATTTATCTCTGAGCAGGTCTTTAGAAATGTATCATTTACACTATTTAATATTGTTTTATCTGAATGCCCTCTAACACTGTCTTCCTATCTGTCTCTTTTTTCATTATTTTATTAATCACTGTCCATGCTGCTTTGCCCTTGCTCCCAGACTTCTCTATAACCTTTGTGTTATGTATAATTTTTTTTAATTTTCTTTACCAGAATGCAAGATCCATTGCATATTTTCTCTCACATGCCAGGACCTTACACTGTAACCTTTAATTCCAGCATAATTAAACTCATCTCTTCTCATCCAGGGCTCCGTCAAGCAGACTATATCCGGCTTTTCGCCATGATCCCTAATAAAAATGTCCATTGTCCAACTCACGTACTTTATTACATAAGCATTAAGCACTGCACCATTTTGGTGCATGACCCTGATCATCCCATCAATGTCAATATTTGTTGCTATTTCCCCAGTATCTTATTCTCCATTCAATGTGGAAAGTTCGTTAGAAATCTTCAGTTTTTTAACTTTACTATTCTTGGCTCGCCCTTAATGTATCTTATTCCTAAGCTTTATTCACCCTTCTCCACTCGCATCTTCAGTTCTTCCTTCACAATTCCGAACTCCAGTCGCTGTTGTTTTGTTCTGTCCCAGCTAAATGACAATTTTGTGTACAATGGATTCTTTTTAATGTCCTTCGCCTTGGAAAGTACCTCCCTAACATCCTCTTCCGCATTCATAATTATTTTGGCCGGTCTAAGTTTTCCTATCCTAACTACCTTAAGTGGGTCCTTTGATATTCCCAGACAGCAGGAGGCAAATATTTCATCCATTGCGTTTACATCATGAGATTTCCTTGCTTCTGGTTCGTCAGAATCCAATTCCGTGACCCCAAATATCCTCGTTTATTGCTTCTGTTGAGTCCCCATCTGATTTTCCTTCGGGGTTTCCCTGTTCCAGCTCCTCCATAGCTCTCTCTAAATGTCCTATTTGTGCTTGAAAGCTCTGATTTATTTTGACCAATGTTTTAACCATATTTTTGCAAAAGATGTGTGTACTTCAATTCTATATCTTCCAACTTCCACATCACGTCCTTTAGTGTGTATTCCTTTGAATTCGATTTTAGGTTAGGCGTATCTGGCGTTGCTCCCATGGACGGTCTTTTAACATTTCCATTTTTGGGTTCGCATGATTGGCAGAACCATCTCTTACCATTTGGGTTTTTAAGTCCTTTTTCGTAGCTATCCAGTATTGTTCTGGTCACACTTAAATATTTCATATGCCCCCATTTGCTGCATTTGCAGCATTGTATTACAAACCTATTTACCATAGTTTTTTACACTTCAGACATTTAACATCTACCATTTTACTTCGTCTTCGCACGATCGGGCAACGTTGCAGCCACAAGACGATACTAAATCGGTAATTCAGGATAGAAATTTTCACAAAATGTCGAAATATTGCCTTGAACTACACAGTCATGAGAACATAAATTATTCACTTTGTGACGATCTTCAGTGTTGCCACAACATAGCATCTTTTGATGCATTATTTTTATTTCTGATCGATGGTTGATGTTCGAGCAGAGATTTGAAAAGCAAAGCTCCTCCCCTGATGGGCGAATTTAAATATAACCTCTTCAAGCATATTATTATTCGTTTTTCCTGTTTTTGTAGGTTATCACCGAAAATAAATAACTTTTGGGTTTCGATTAGAACGAGGCCATTGAAATTAGTTATTGCAGTGCAGTGGGCCAATCAGCGATGGTATAATTTTTTCCCGACTTTACAGGTGAGCGCTCAAATAAGAGAAGCAATATAAATAATAAAATTTATATAATTACCTATATTACATAAATATTATGTAACAAATTGAAGACCAGACGGCATTTAATTCTTAAGATTACCCCTAAAATCCTCTCACGTTCTTGATGGCGTTAGCTTCTTCAAACGATGACATTTTCTGATATCGAGAAAATTCTGTGGTAAAAATTGCAGTTCCTGATGTCAAAGTTCGCAAATCTGTCGAATACCCGAATAACTCGGATAAGGGTGTTGTCGCCGTCACCATCTGAAAGAATACCGATTCATTACTAATGCAAGCTTTTGGTCACTCAAATGGTTGAAATCCCCATAATTATTTGTAATAAATATATTACATTATATCAATCAATCAATCAATCAATATATATTTATTTGCTTAATTAACAATGGAATGTTTTAGCATCGTCACAGGAAATGTACTAAATCTATCTACAAAATATACTAAATCTACACATACTACTTATAGTTAATATACTCGTATATGAAACTTAATCGAATAACACATTTTTTACATCAAACAACATGGAAGATAAAAGGAGTGTTTAAAATAAAATTAAAATACAATTAAAATCAAGACAAAACACATACATTCATTTATAACCTCATGATTTGATAATATAACATAAACTAGTAGAGGCTCAATAGGAAACAGAATAGAGCGAGTATGGATAGAACGAACAATAAAAGAGCATATTCTGCACCGCCTGCTCCATCATTAGGCACAATTGGCATCCAGCTCAAGCACAGTAGTTCCAATTTATGTAAAAAAATTCCTGTATATCATAAGGGCTCAGGTTTAATAGCTTTTCTTTTATAATTTTCTTAAATTTGTGATCTGGTAGATTTCTTATCTCCATTGGGATACTGTTTAACATTTTAAGAGATAAAATCGGAAATTGTTTTTGAGGTGTTGTAAGTCTGTGTTGAGGTATAACATATTGATGTTTATTTCTTGTATTATGATCACTTAGACTTGAATCGACTATTTGCAAAGTTTACAGAATTAAAAATATAAGTTGATTCACTCCGCGCCATCGTCAAATTCCACTCCGCCACTCCCCGCCTGCCCGGTAGACTGGTGCCAGTCTACAGTGGAGAGCTGGGTGATTTAAGTTTATTTTAAATTTGTTTACGGTCCGGCGTATAGGGTGAGATTTCAAAAATAGCGGTTTGTTTTTGGTGGATTTCTGAGTAAAATGTTTAGTCGAAAATCGAAATATTTGTGCAGTAGTTGATTGTGAAAAATGGATGGCAGACAATATATCGCTCTTTAGGTGCCCATAAGGGTAGGTATGTATTAGTTTATTATAAGCTTTTATTTAACTTCACTTGTATGTTTGGGTCAAATCTTACAAGATAAATTTGTCCTACTTCCCATCAATGTTCAATATTAATATCGATTTATAGTGAGTACAACAGAGTATGTAATAAAAAAAACCTGCAAGTGCCTTAGAATTTATAGGATCCCACAAATATACGAATGATACACCAATAAAATGTCATAGCCGTATTAGAATGTGTGGTTTGCATTTTAATGAAAACAGTTTTGCAAATTCTTCTAGGAGCTGTATACATTCATATGCTGTTCCTTCAACTGTGTTACCAACTAAAAAAAGGTAACTTTTAATCAGATTTTGTGCATTTGCAAAATAATGTAAGATGGGTGTAAATATAGGTTTATCTAAAAGTCTATTACTTTAAACTTTGTGCAAATTAGTTATTGTGGTAAAATTAACGAAATATAGAAATTGCTAAAACGTAGACAATTAGTTTTGCAAAACTTTTTCCAAAATAATGTGTAAAGTTTTGCAAAACTATGATGTAGTTCATCCCCAAAATAAATTAAAATAAAGAATTTTGCACGGGGTATTAAATTTCATTCTTGAAGTGAAAAATAATATATTTTACAAATTTTATTTAAATATGCACTCGTATTTACCGTAATTTTTTTCATCTTTTTTTGTGACTTCACAAAATATATTTTTCAAAATTTTAATGAAAACATATTTCATTATTTAAATTCCACCATTTACTACTTACTAAGCGGGAAATTTTACTCTATGTTCCCAATAGCGCTTTGACGAAAGTAAATCGCGTCAAACTCGGCTCTTATTGCCTCAATACCCCCTACATTTTTTTTACCGTCGCGTTGAGTCCTCGGCTCGCCTTTGATATGACGATTTCATTTTCATTGAATTGGCGCTTAGTGTACCAACTTATATTTTTAATTCTGTAAATTTTGCTATTTGGTTTTGTCTATTTGTTTTTGCAAAGGTGAGTAGTTCAAATATGTAAAGGGCTGGTAGAGTTAGGATTTTTAACAACTTGAAATGTGGTTTACATGTTTCCAAAAAACCCAACTTTGCTATGATCCTTATAGCTTTTTTTTGTTGTTTGAATATTGTGTGCCAATCTGTACTATTTCCCCATGCAATTAACTCATATGTCATAGTACTCTGGAATAGACCCATGTAGGCATTGCGACCCATATCAGTTGTAGCATATTCCATTATTTTTCGTAATATTAATGATTATAAAATCAGCTACCTACTTGAACGAATTCACAGATTGATGATCTCACTGATATCAGAACGAGTTTCATAGGAATGTATGTCCTCTACAAAGACCAGTTGTTCCAATAAATGTTTTGGAAATATGCTGTGGTTTATGTTGTCATAACATTGACAAAGATGCTTTGCCTGACACTTAGAAAGTTAGTTGTTTCTAGCATATAATTGACACTTGTGTATTTATCACAACCTATTATAATTCTTAAAGCTTTGTTTTGAGTTTTTTGCAAAGCAGCTATCTTGGTATTGTTAAACAAATATAATAGGGAGGAACAGAAATTTAGATGTGGCTGCACAATGGTTTTGTATATTAATAATTTGGACCAGTAATTCAAATGTTTACCTAACATAGCCAACAAATTAATTTTTTGGGACATTTTTTTTGTTATATACACAGCATGACTAGAAAAACTTAAATGCTCATCTATTATAACACCTAAATATTTACATTCTCTAACTTGTTCGACCTTATCACCAGATACATAAACTCCGTCATTATTATAAGTGTCCATTTTGTTATATCTACTTTTGATAATCATAAATTTTGTTTTTTCAACACTAATTGTCAGACTATTTTTATTCATCCAGCTGATTAGCCCGTGTAGTTCTGTATTAATTATATTTACAATGTCTTTAATGTGCTATCACCCATACAATAAAGCAAAGTATCATCTGCGAAAAGTTGTATGTTGCACTTTTTAACGTTATTTACAATATCATTTATATACATAATAAAAAGGTTAGGTCTCATAACTGTACCCTGAGGCACTCCATAGTTGGTATTTTGGGTTGAAGAGTTACTGTTTTGGTATGTTGTGACTTGCAATCTGTTTTTCAAATATTCACTAAACCAATTCATAATATTAGTCCCAAAACCATATTTTTTTAACTTTGCAAGCAATAATTGTCTATTTATAGTCTCAATAGCTCTTCTTAGGTCTAGAAAGACAACACCCACATATTTTTTAGCACCCATTGCGCTGATCCAACTGGTCATGGCAGTTTGTAATGCACTCCACATAATTTATAATTTGATTATTTGCACAGAGCTCCAACACTTTTTCATAAATAGGGACTATATTTATTGGTCTGAATTCTTCACTTTTATTGGTGTTCCTCTTTTTTTCTATTGGGATTATAACTGAGCTCTTCCATGATTGCGGAAAAGCTCCTTTTTCAATGCTCGTGTTAATAAGATGTAAAAGTCTATCACCAATAGATACAAAGGTCAACTTCAAGATGTATGTTGTTATACCATCAGTGCTACTAGTTTTGTTTGCCATATTGTTGATAACTCTCCTAAGAGCTCTCATATCCAGATTTTCAAAGTTCTCCATTCTATTCCTATTTGTTTCCATATTGTCAGTTATTTCTATAATTTATTGTTCACTTGGTTCTACTATTATTTGCTTTATACTATCAAGAAAGCACATATTAAAGTTATCGGCTATTTCTGAATTATTTTTTACAAAGCTGTCCTTAAATATAATCCCTTCCCTATTATGTAATGTTTTTTTCTTGTTCAATAGTTGTTTTATAGTTTTCCACATTTCAACAGAATTACCTTTTGTCTCATCAATTTTTGCTTCATATTTCCTTTTTTCTGTTCTTATTAAGTCTACAACCTTGTGTCTGTCTGTCTTGTACTCTAACCAATCGTTGTTCTGACATATAATCATTGCTTTTTTATATAAATTATCTCTTATATCTATCTGTTTTCCAATTTCTTTCGTCCATCAATCCTTACTGGCCCACTTACATATTATGTTTTTTTCTAGTAAGTACCGGATCATGTTTATTTAGTGTTGTCAATATATTATTTACAAACATTTCTGCTAGCAGGTTTGCATCTGTAGAATCAGGTAACCAATGAGAATCCTTTAGATCTAACTGAAATGATAGTTCATTAAATTGCCTATAGTCTCGACTAATTTTGGTAAGGTTTTCTCTGACTTCATTTGTTGTAATATTTACAGTTATAATTGAATGGTCGGTTATTTTTGGTGTGTGGTGTATCTGAACAGGAATGTCTTTATCATTTGTTACTATTAGGTCTATAATTGTTGATGAGTCTTTTGTGACTCTTGTGAAAGTATTTATTACTTGGTACATTCCATTCATACTAATTATATTTTGCAATTTAGTTGAATAGTAAGTCTTCCTTGCAATATTAATGTTAAAGTCTCCCATAATGATGACTGTACCATCTTTTGTTGAAAAGTCCTCCAAAATTTGATCCACTCTGTCCAAAAATTCACTGCCGTTGTAACTTGGTGAGTGATAAACATTAATAATGCAAAAGTCTTGATTTTTGGTAAACAATTGTATGCCAATTATCCAATAATCATTGTCCTTGGATTCATTAATAATTTCCTTATATTTGTTTTCTTCTTTAAAAAGAACTGTAACTCCACCTGTATGATTGCTATTTGAATAAGTATTTACAGACTGATATCCTTTAATATCCATTTCATTGGCTTGTACATCCTCAATAAGATGTGTTTCTGTTAAGCACACTACAATTGGCTTTATTACAGTTGTTGCTGGCACTCCTGTTCTAGATATTCCCGAATAATATGTCAAAACTGACAGTCATTTGCAAATTTCAGAATAAGTATAGAGAAAAATGTGCATTTAATTTTTAAAAATGCGGCTGTAGAAAAAGTTCTGTGTGTTTTTCGAGCGCAAAGTAAGATTGCCGTTTTCGAAAGATTACTGCGCTCCGGTACGCGTCGCGCAGTAACATTCTTTCTCAAGCGGCAATACGTTACTTTGCGCTCTAAATACACAAATAACTATTTTCAACCAAGTCATCTTCATTTTCCAGCAGCTTCTTATCAATGTTGATGATGCGTATTTTTGGATTTCTTTTTTCTGGTATTTTTATTTCATAATCTGAGCCCAGCTGTTTTTTCATACCATCAAAAATAGATTTTACACCATTTCCTCTAAAACTAATGGCTACACCTTCATTTTTTGTGAATTTGGTTCTCGCTATGCCAACACCCAATGATGAGGGATCAATTTTATCTTCTATTGCTTTTTTGGTGGTTTCACTGTTCTATGATGTGTCTTTTGGTTGTATAACAAGAACATCTCTTGATGTTGGTCTTTGAGCAACTACATCGCTGAAATTTCTTGGAAAGGCTGGTTCAATAAGTTTATTATTTCTTAACAATTCTATCTCTCTTTGAAGACCTTGTATAATTTCATTCTTACCATCTATGATTGTATTTTTACTTTCAATAAGTTAATCTTTAGTTTTCAAAACATTCTGGAACAGGTCATTTGCACTTTGTCCTCTATAATCGGTACATAAGAATTTCATAACTCTCGTATTAAGTTTCAGTAGCACATTCACTTTTGAGATTAGTTTAGCACATGATTTGCATAATATTTTTGGGCATTCATCACACTTGAAAACTTCTCTTGTGCCTTTACACACATCGTATTCCATTTTAAGGTTAGAATAACCACAACAGGAAATAAATAAAAATTCGAAATAATTTTTTTAAAACTACACTTTTTCACTAAAACTTGGTTTAATATCTACTGATTTAGAGAATTTTAAAAATAAACTGTTTTATTCCTTTCAAAATAAAGCTTTGTAACAGAAATTTCGGAGCCATGCGATAATGTAAAAATAACCAAACCAAACAAATCAATCAAGAGTGACAAAAGAGTACCTATTAACATTATACGTCACCATTACATAAAGAAGTAACAAATATTTGCATCATAGCTATATCCAAGCTGCAGTACAGCAGAAAAAATATATTTACCTTGGCATTGCCCCTCATTGTTACATTATTAATAGATGTTCTTCTTCGAGACAGGTCTGATAAAACCGTGGAAAGATGCTCAGGTGGAGTAACTATTTCTAAATCCATTACGGGTTCTAGTATACAGGTTCCTGATTCTTGCAATAACTATTAACAAAATTCAGTTTAAAATATTTCCGCAAATAAATATTCTACATTTGACTTACCCTTTGAACCAGCTGGGTAACTGTTGCGGCAATAATAGTATCTGAAGTTCCTCTAGCGACTTCAAACCAGTGTATCATCACATGAACATTGATTATTTGCGAACTAATTTTTGGTCCCTGAGCTAATCCAACCTCGATACCTTGCCGTATTGCTTGTAAATGTTTGGGAAATATGGCAGAGATATTGCTAGCATTCTCAGGCGACTTGTCGAATTTTAATATATCTTCAGAACTAGCATTATCAACTGGTATCACAGACAATTTAACCAAAACAGAATTCTTATGATTGCCTATTTTCGTTTCAACAGAAAGACTATCCGTAACTCTCTGAAGAGGTGCTTCACGGTAAGCAATTTGCAAAGGGCCCAACTCCGCGTCCACTTTATATTCTTTCAAAATACGATCTCGAATTATTTCTAAATGAAGTTCACCCATACCTACAATAGAAGTTGCAAATTAATATTGCACAGCTTTATTCAAACTAGATTTCTACCAATTAGCCATGCATTTATAGAAACATTTATGCATTTGAAAACCGATTCATTTAAGCCAGAGGCAGCTCTGGTCAACTTTTACTTATTATTATTATATAACTTTTTACAATTATTGTTATTTTGCTTTGTCCAGTGAATTGGTAAATTTGTGTTGTCAGAAACAGCATGGAGCATGGAAGTGTTCGTTGATAAATCTGCATTGTGCCTCAGAAACTATTAACAAGAAAAACATAAAAAACGAATAGCCCGGAGGGAATTAAGCTTGAACAACCCACCTCTGATCAAAACGATATCAGAAATCAAGAAAGAGCTCCGCTCCCTCATGATAACCTAAAAGTTATTTATATTGCGAAAACATGAGATATTATCACATCGACTATAGCTGCTGGTCATAAAGAAGCCACATACCTGCTAACACTGTTTGCCCTGTGTCCGAATTGTATGAAACTCTTAAACTAGGATCTTCCCTTTGTAACTCAGCTAATGCATGATCAAGAGCTGATTGGGTAGCCATTGATGGAGGTTCTATAGAACAGAAAAATACTGGCTCTGGTACTCTGGCACTTATACCAAATAATGCATCCGCATTGAAATCTGTGTCACGGTCCCCTGAAGGTTTTCTTTTTTTCAGTAAATTTTTTGTGGCCCTTTCATATGCAGTGTGGGAACTAGCCAATAAGTCGCCAGACATAATTTTCTATAATAAATTATTAAATAATTAAGGGGCTTTATATAGACGGCCCAATGTAATAAAAGAAGAAAGAAGGTAAAGTATAATATGTGGTATTGGCTATTTATTCTATAAGCCAGATATGGTGTTTCTGTACTAAATATTTACCTTTAATTCCGCCTGAATCTTAAATGAATAGGAAATTAAATAGTTGGTACAAAAATATGCATCCCCTACACATCATGGTGTGTTTTGACAAAAACCAATTTCTGTATTGTATATTTATGCATTTTAAGTCAATCAAAGTCAAATAAGCTTTATTGTCCAAAGAAAATGTATCTCATTGCCAAAGTAAGGTCCTAAACTAAATGATGTCTAATCTGTTGATGTTGATAGATAATGATAAGAATGTAGTCACTGTGTTCCTTGATTTTAAACGGGTATTTGAAACTATCGATAGAAAAATACTGGTAATGAAGGTGGCAAAATATGGGGTTTGGGGTAAAGCCTACAAATGCAGTGAAAGTTACCTGCTAGGAAGATATCAAGTAACAAAAGTGAATGAAAACTGTATCTGAAAAAAAATTAGTGGAATACGAAGTGTCCCAGGATAGTGTGTTAGGACCAATACTATTCTTGATCTATATCAATGATATAAATGAATGTTTCTGTGAGAGTACTATATTGAATTTACTTGCTGATGATACATGTATTTCTGTTAGTGACCAAAGGATTAATGTTGCTGTTAACAGAATGTGTCAGAAATTAGAGAATGTTGAAGAGTGGCTTTTAAAGAATAAATTGTTTGTAAATGTCAAAAAGACTAATGTTATGATACTAAATAATAATGGGAATCAAAATTTTGCCCAATTAAAGTTGTTTGGTCATGAATTGGAATATATTCATGAACGTAAATATTTAGGTATGTAGTAAAGAAGATCGACAAAAAATTGTTTTTTTAGAAGGATTTCTTACTCGTTGTCATTGAGGTCAAGTATTACTGTATATAAAACAATAATTCATCCACATTTTGAGTATTCTCCTACTATAATGTTATTTGTTAATCAAAGAGAAAATGCTAAATTACAGATACTTCAAAATAAAGCTATGCGAATTATTTTAAGAGCAGATCCGTACACGAGTGTTTCTTATATGCTAATAACCTTGCAATTTATGTCAATTAACCAAAGACTAGTTATGTTAAACATGCTATTTATTTTTAAGATTATCCATAAGTTGGTACCTGAGTATATGTCTAACAAACTTAAATATGTAAATGAAATTCACTACTATAATACTAGATCATCATCAAATGTATATGCTCCTACTGCTAAGAAGACAGATACCCAAAATTCATTACTTTATAGGGATTTAGTGGAATATAACAAAATTCCGTTGTACATTAGGTCAGTTAATAATATTCGAGAGTTTAGATGGTTAGTTGTGGGTTATGTGAAAGAAAACTACCATTGATATTGTAAACTTTATTATTGTTATTTTAATGTTCTTTTTTTATTTATTTTTTATTTTTTGTATATTGTAGCAGATTGTTGCTAAAAAACGTATTTCATTTCATTTCATGTTTAATTAAGGTAAAATTAAAAATTAAAAAAAAGTGACAAATTTTAAATATTGAGATCAGAGTTGATATCAAAATCTAAATAACAAAAGACAAAAGAAAATAAGACCATTAAAGAGAAAATACAAGACAAATCAATCAGATAAACAAGCACAATACATCTCAATCTATCACTATAAAACTCGTTCAAGCCATAATAGGCCCCACTCAGCAGCATTCTACGGACCTTTCTCTTAAAGAGAGACAAAGTGGGAGCACATTTCATTTCGTTGGGCAAATTATTATAAATCTTTATGCTCTCGTAAATAATGGATCTCTTGATCAACGTCGACGATGGTATCGATAGTGGTATATCTAAATACTGTCGACTGTTATAATACTAATCTGCACGAACAAAACAAACCCGATTTCTACGAACGAGGCACCCCGTTTCAAAAATAATCAAGCTGTATATCGTCAACACCCTTTGCTTCAGAAACAGCGGCCTGCATGAGTCTCTAGGTCTAACATAGCTCATATATCTTAGAGCTCGCTTTTGAAATATAAACAAAGACTGGAGCAAATAATGACTACACATTCCCCAAAAAGATATGTCATATTTAAGACGCGACTCTATTAAAGAGTAATACACCATTCTGCCCACCTGGGGCCCCAGCCACTGAACCGTTACTTTGGCACCCGATCGGCTCTCGAAACAGCATCCCCAATAACCAGCCCCTCCATGTCACATCGGGAACCAACAACTATATTTGTTTTCCACAAGTTATGAACAAGAAGGTTAGAGTCACACCAGGTTATAACCTTTAATAAATCCGAGGCAATTGTCCTTTCCAGAGCTTCAAAGTCGACGCCCTGCCATAATATAGTTGTGTCGTCCGCGAATAGGGTGAATTGACCACTGGTGTCTAAGGTGGCCAAGTCATATTTATATAAAGAAGGAACAAGAGCGGTCCCAGAACAGAGCCCTGATGCACACCCCACTTAACCACCAAGACCCGCGGAGCTCTCAGAACCCAAAAAGACCCTCTGGTGGCGATCCGTCAGGTACGACTCAAACCACGAGCAGGATACACCTCTACAGCCATAGTGATGGAGTTTATCCAGCAGAATCCTGTGGCTGTCATAGCCAAACGCTTTGGACAAGTCACAAAAAAAACTGCTGCAGCCACCCCACCCCCGTTTAATTGTGATGGTAATGATGTAATTGTCGTTGACGTTCATGTACCAACTGTAGAGGCCAAGGAGATAAATCCAGTGGAACGAATGGGCTCGAAAAAGGAACCACGCAGCGGAACAGAAATACGCAGCGGAACGGAAATGTCACAAGATCCCACCGTGTCTCAGCCCCGGGCCGAAAAAGAAGAGAAACATGACTATACCCTAAAAACGAACTTGCCGGTTGACGAAGAATCAAAACAAAAACAACCAAAGTATGACGGTTTTTAACAAGTTGTTTATCGACGTAACAGAAAAATAAACATCGACCCAAAAATAAGACCGAACTGCGTAGAGGGTACAAAAGATGATAGTTCTTCCGTGAAGGCTGTAGAGCCAAGAAATCTGCAATGGCTCTTTGTTTCACGACTGGAAGAAGATACAACGAATGAAGATATTGTCACGAATACTTTAGGGGTTAGCGCGTTTTTTTTAAAGAATAACTTCTCAGAGAAGAGCCGCGTCGCGATTAGTACAATGACGGGGTCTCAATGCTTCCTTTAATCTACCACTGTATGTCCTATTCGTGAGGACACGCCTTGTTTAGCGTGCCGGGGGGGTAACTGAGGTAGGCCGGGACCGAGTTACGTGGGGTAAGAAGAGATGATAAAGTATATCAATAACAATGTATTAACGATAAAACTTTAACAATGATTATTGGTCAGAAAAATGTGATTCTATTATACCCGATTACTACGGTGCGCATGTTTTCTCGATTTGAGGCACTGTTTATAGGTCTTTGTTTACTGTCTTATAATGTATAGCTTTTCTTAAGAGTTGGGTTTTATTTAAGAGCACTAAAAGATTTCAGTAAACTTTTTAACTGACTATTTACACTTGTCTTTCTCAGAACTCTGACAAACTTCTTGTCTTGACTTTACTATGGAGGTTGTGAAACCCCTGGTCCTAGCAGTCGTCAAGTGACTAACCGGTACCAAATTTGGAAGTAATAATGGAGTAGAACCTAAAGCAGCTGTATAGCTAACTTTAAGAGCGGATAGAACCCGATGGCAGTCGTCAAGTGACTAACCTGGGAGCTGGAGGTGAGACCAAAATCCTGAAGAACTGAAGGTTCGTTAGAGTATTTATATTAAAAAAGTGACGATCATGGCATGCTTAAGGTTGAAAATCGCTCCCGTTGATTGCTCGCGTTGTTTATAGTTTGCCTTTAATGTTTATATAACAATCTCCAAGTTCAAGTTCAAACTTACGACAGGGTTATATTTCTTTAGCAGCTTATGCATTTTAGTAGATTACAATATAAAAAAATACATGAAGATAAATGGCCTTCCAAGTTGTGATTGTGAACTGATCGTAACCAAAAGGAAGAGATACTATAATTCCTTCAAACTGGGTGTCCCAACTAACAGAAAAGCGGTGATTCTTGACCCCAAGTTCTGGCCTAAGGGAGTACTTATAAATGATTTTTTCTACTACCGTGAGTAAAATACTCACTTTACTTTCAAATTCGTAAAATAGGCATTTTTAATGTGCAGTGCTTAAAGTAATTTAATATTATTTTTGTTTTTTCATGTATTTTTCGGTAGTAGAAAAAAATTTGTATGCTACTCATGTGTAAAGTACCCTTTTTTTATTCATGTGATTGTCGCATTCGCCTTCACTTTACACACTTGTTGCATAAATAACTATTTTAAACTTAAGGAAAATAGGGTCTGCAAACAGACAAATACCAGTAAAAAGCAGACACTAGGAAACATTAAGTTACTCCACTATAATGTACAGTCAATAAGGAATAAAGTTCATCAACTCGAAACTGTCTTAGTTGACTAAGAAATTTATGTGCTCTGTCTGTCTGAACATTGCCTATCTGAAGAAGAATTGACCGCTCTGAGTGTTGATCGATTTAAAGTAGGTGCATACACATACCGAACTGAGTTGTGTACATG
>MU182936.1:437834-454978 GCA_016904865.1 Pissodes strobi
AGCATATTATTATTTTAAATTAAACGAACTGTCAAAAGTATTATTCAGATGCCCAGACGTTTAAAACAATATTGAGTCATAGCCCTCTTCTAAAATTTGCAAAATTTGGTTATTGACTTTCCCAAATCTAAGGATGTCGGCCCACGATTACTAGGTAAATAAGCTGTGTCCATATATTGATGTTATTCCTGATGACATTAGATTATCCTGTCGAATTTGTGCAGTGAATTAATCTACTCCGAAGCTGCCAGTAAGTATTATAAAATAATCCTAACTAATATTACAGATGCGAATGTGTTTGTTTGTTTGTTTCTTAAGCTTTCACGCATAAACTGTTCCGATCATCATGTAATTTTGTACAAATATTTTCAAGAGTATAGTAAAGAACATAGGACACTTTTAGCTTTTATCCGAGGCTTCGTTCGCGTTGATTTTTTATTATTTTAAACTTGGTTATTAAACCTAATTTTTATTCTATGACCAAGGTAAAACGCAACAATGGCGATAGCATGTTAAAAATGCCAGTTCTCGTCCGATCACGAAGTTAAGCAACGACGGGCGGGGATAGTGCTTGGATGGGTGACCGCTCGGGAACACAACGTGCTGCTGTCGTTTTTTTACAACCGATGTCGTTAGAGGATATGTTTACACATCAGTGTCTCGGCTACTACCAGACTCGCTCAATTTTTTTTAGTCATTTGAACTGACTCCGATACGTTATAATGAAATTTAATCTTTTTGGTTAGTTTTGGTTAGCTGCAAAAATTCAGTTCGTTTTGATTAGTTTTAACTTACTTTAATTTTTGCAATCTATTCCGATACGGTTTAGCCCGTTTTGGTGCTTTTGGTTACTTGTGATTAGTTTTGGTTAGTCATTCAATCAGCTTTAGTTAGTTTTAAATTATTTTAGTAATTTGAACCGGTTCCGATACGTTATGGTTAATTTTAGTTAGTCGGCAAAATTCGGTTAATTCAAGTTCGTTTCACCTTATAAGCTTAATATTTTTAATCTGTTCTGATATGTTTTAGCCCATTTTGGTGCTTTTGGTTACTTTTGGTTAGTCGTTCACTTTCGGCTAATTTCAGTTAGTTTTAATTTATTTTAGTTATTTGAACCGGTTGCAAAACGTTATAACCAATTTTAGTGTTTTTGGTTAGTCACCAAAATAAGGTTAATTTGAATTAGTTTCATATTACTCCAATATTTTTAATTTTTTGGATACGTTTTAGCCCGTTTTGGTGCTTTTAGTTACTTTTGGTTAGCTTTAGTTGGTTATTCAATCAATTTTCGGTTCCTTTCAGTAAGTTCCAATTTATTTGAGCCATTTGAACCGGCTCCGATACGTTAAAATAATTTAAACGTTTTTGGTTAATAATGTAGGTCGTCGCAAAAATTCGGTTAATTTGTGTTAGTTACTTATTTTATTCTTAATTTGTTCCGATACGTCTTAGTCCATTTTGGTTACTCTTGATTAGTTTTGGTTCATCAACATCTTTTGGTTAAGTTTAGTTAGTCGCCAAAATTCGGTTAATTGTTAGTTTCAACTTGTTTTAGCCCCTTTTGATGCCTTTGGTTACTTTTGGTCCATTTGGGTTAGTCGTTCAATCAACTTTCGGTTAATTTCAGTTAATTTTAATTTATTTTAATCATTTGGACCAGTTCCGTTACACTATAACCAATTTTAGGGTTTTTGGTTAGTCACCAAAATTCGGTTAATTTAAGTTAGTTTTTGTTAGTTTTGATGCTTTTAGTTACCTACTATTGGTTAGTCGTTCAGTCAAGTCTCAGTAAAGTTCAGTTAGTTTTAATATATCTTAGCCATTTGAACCGGTTCCGGTAAGTTATAAGCAATTTTAATGGTTTGGTTAGTTTTAGTTAGTCGCCAAAATTCGGTTAATTTGGGTTAATTTTAACTTACTTCAATATTTTTAATCTATTTCGATATGTTTTACCCGTTATGGTGCTCTTAGTTACTTTTGGTTAGTTTTGATTAGACATTCAATCACCTTTCGATATCATAAGCAATTATAATGCTTTTGGTTAGTTTTGGTTAGTCACCTAAATTCGGTTAATTTGGGTAAGTTTTAACTTACTTCAATCTTTTTAATCTATTTCGATATGTTTTAGCCCGTTTTGGTGCTTTTAGTAATTTTTGGATATTTTCAATCGTTTCTAATTTATTTTAGTAATTTGAACCAGTTCCGATACGTTATAAGCAATTTTAATGTTTTTGGTTAGTCACTAAAATTCGGTTAATTTGGGTTAGTTTCAACTTACTTCAATATTTTAAATCTATTTCGATACGTTTTAGCCCGTTTTGGTGCTTTTCGTTAGTTTTGGATAGTCGTTCAATACACTTTCGGTTAGTTTCAGTTAGTTCCAATTTATTTTAGTAATTAGAACTGATTCCGATACGTTACAATCAATTTAAGTTTAAATAAACAAGCTAACACGATCTCTCACGGGTACGACGCCATGAATGTGGCAAATGTAGCATGCATTTTTTCACGATTTGAGGCCCTATTTAGGAAAACAGAAACATTTTCAATGTTACAACAAAACGGTAACCTAAACCCGCAAGCGCGACTATGCAACAGATCTCTCACAGGGTACATGCTCGTTTACTGTTACAACGTTGCGACCTCCGCCCGGCGATGGTCGTAAAATATCAGTACATTTAAGACCGTCAATCGCGAACCTCTGTTAAAGTACAGCTGCTTCAAATGCTCCGCGTAACGCGCGTATACGGGCCACAATGAATTTGGCAGCGGTGCACGTTTTGTGCCGGAACTCTGTGTCCGCATTTAGAATAAGCGGCATTTTGCGAGCATTTCATACCAGATTTATTGTTAAATATTAAATATTACTTTAAGCCGCTCACGTTGGTCTGTTTTCGAACGAGTGACTGACGTCACTGACTATTATTTCCGTCTCAAGGTATAGCTTTATCAACATTCTATAAAGTTTCCTGCACTTATTGAAATAATTATAGCAATTAGGATTTTCAGTATACTTCCTAATGAAATGCACTAACTTGCTTTTATTCTTATATTAAGATAAAAATCTCTTCACCAACTCAATACCACTGGTCGGGATAAACAATTGCTTTTATTATTGCTTAAAACCATAAAGAAGGGTGTGGTATTTTAATTAACCACTTTTAATGGACAGTATAACATAGGGTGGTGAGAGAAATTGAAACATGTATTCGGTATTGATATAATTTAATAATGCAGGTGTAAATTGCATTTAAATATAATGGAGATAAACAAACAGTGTTTTCTATGTTAAATAGAAAATATATATGTACAATTCTTAGACTAAAACTTTCAATCACTCATCATTCGTTCAAGTATAAAACTAAAATTACAAAAGGTTTCTTAAAATTAGAAATGTCTACTGAAGAGTCTTGATTGTTTGATTTAAAAATTAGTTTTTATCTTTCTTATTTTAATACTTCGTTCTCCAACTTAGCAACTTTCACACAGCATACCTTTTCACTTTGACTGCTTTACCTGCCTTGCTTTACAGGAATTCGACCAGGAATGTCAGTCTGCCTTCCGCCATTTTATATTCCAATTTCCAACGGGAACGGGGATGCTATCGTTTCTGACTTCGAATAATTGCTTTAAAAAAGCTCAAAAGGAGGTCTTTGTCCAACCTTGGACAAAGATAACTGAGGTGCACGAAATATTCTCTAATATTTGTGCATACAAGAGAAATTGCCCAAAAAGGAATTTGACCTTTTGGCGCGAAGAGGCACTTGCTAGAGCTCGGTAGCACGACCGACCCAGCAACGTGGAGTGTTTGCACTGCAGTCTGCACTGAATTGAATAATTTCTTTCTTCGAGCGAGTCGCCTGCTGGCGCCACGATCAAATAAAAAGTGGGGATTTGGCGCTTTGCCGAATTCATTTGAAATGACAAGGGTAGAAGCTGTTTTCTTTCTTTATTTGACAGACTGATTGTTCACAAGGCTGACGGAGACAAAAATACATTAAATTGAAAACGATTACAAACGTTTTCCTTTACTAGTGAAAGTTGGCTCTATTGTAATCTCTTATACTGACAGCACTGCTGTACAGGTTCGAATTAAGGGATCGTCCGTCTAGGGTTGGACTAAGGGGTTTTGAAGAACGTGACATTTGCTGATTTAAATGTACAAATTGGGTTGTACCCGGGGTGAAATAAATCTATTTGAGTTTAATTATGGCTCATTCATTCTACACACACAGGGTGTTATCACCAAACTATACGGTGAAAAACGATAGTTTATACACGTGTTGGGGTGTTTCCCCAACAACCACTATGGGTATTGCTTAACCTCTTGTCATGAGACACTACTAAAAACAATTACAGTATCATAAGCATATGATACAATTTTCCCATTTATTCAATGTTTTTATATAACACTTAAAAAGGGATGTGGTATTTTGAATTTTATTATACTAGGGTCACTCAGATTGTCCCATCCAAAAAAAAAACTAAGCAGTTCCTATTGACACACCGCATACCTGTCGATTTTCGAGCATATTGGAAATAGCTATGTGAATAAATAAATCAAGTCGACTCTTGATAAATATTTTACTTTTACTGCTGCTAAATGCAGCAACAAGACTTTTGCAGCTGCTTGAGAAATATAAATAAGTGTTTTGAAGTTTAATCTAATATTTTATCCTTTGAAGAAAAAATAATTTGTATTATTTGCAGTAAAAGTGACTTTTTATGACATATTTTCCTACAAAAACTATCAGTTTTTACTCCTAATAATACAATATACCATTATTTAGCATTTTCAATTACATTACATGATTGAAAATCTATAAGATGAATTCTTATAGATTATATTGTTTTTAGGCTAATCCTCTGCAACTTACCAACTAATTTGCCATCTTTCACTGCTGGTAATTGAAGTAAAATTGAAGGCACTTCTAGCTTTTTCTGAATGGATGTACAACATAAATGAATATCAGCGTCATTTCTGTCCATTTTATTGACATAAATAATTCTGGGTAAATTATACCTATCTGCCTGTCTCCATACCGTTAATGTTTGAGCTTCAACACCTTAAAAAGTAGATTTATCAGCTAGTGAAATAATATGATAAATATAGTAGGTACCTAAAGAATATCTATTTTATTTTGAACAATTTTAAAGCTTTTTTGAACATGAATTCTATAAGAAATTAGACACTCAAAAATATGAAAATTGAGGAAGAACGGTCAATTTTGAATAAACATTTAATAAACAAACACTTTGCATGTATGACAGAAAAAGGAAACTAACGTTCCGTTTACTTTGAAAATTAAAACTTATTTCATTAGATCACCTGATACCTGCAGAACCATCTAGGATTACAACCACTCCATCTAACACATTAAGAGTTTGTTCAACCTCCATCGTAAAGTCAATATGACCAGGGGTGTCTATAAGATTAAACTGATTATTTTTCCAAAAAAATGTTACAGCTGCTGAGGTGATTGTAATTCCTCGTTCTCGCTCTTGGTCCATGAAATCAGTAAAAGTATTGCCATGATGTACTTCTCCGAAACTATCTATAAGACCAGCATAATAGAGCATCCTTTCTGTGGTGGTGGTTTTGCCTAAAAAATTATCATGAAATGTTTTAATAATATTAGTATTTAGCGGTTTTCACAGTACTACCTGCATCTATATGCGCACCGATTCCTATGTTGCGTATTTTGGAAATATCATTTTTAGGCAGCTTTACAGTACTATATGAAATTTTATAAATATATCTGCCGCTCAAATACGTTTTTAATATTCCTTTAGCTAAATTCATTTTTTTAAGAAGGCATACCTAACCTAAAAAAACAAAAACAGTATTTTAACCTAAAAAAAACTCGTGTCTAGAGAATCTAGAGATTTGAAATGCAGAGCAGCCAACACGACAGACGAGACTCTAGGGAGAGCACACCACCGAGGAGGTCGGTGGAGCACACCCATCCCATCCATCTGTTCACTTACGTTTTTTCACTTCACGCATGGCCCTCCGCTCGCTTCGCTCGCTACGGGGGCTCAAAAACAGGACACTAACCAAGTGCTAACCAAAACTAACCCAAGACATACCCAAAACCAATAAAAAAAAAACTGTTTAGAATTATAACCTTAAAAAAAAAAAGAGCAATGGGGTATGAACCCGGGCCGCCGAAGTGCGACCTAACCATCTATATAACTGCAGAACCATCTAGGATTACAACCACTCCATCTAACACATTAAGAGTTTGTTCAACCTCCATCGTAAAGTCAATATGACCAGGGGTGTCTATAAGATTAAACTGATTATTTTTAGTTTGTAAACCGAGCGTTGATCGTTACGTCATACCTTGTCTTTCTCTCTCACACCACCGTTAAACGGGGGTGACAGAAATTTGACGTCACATCTGTCAGTGTCAAATATATATTTATTTATTTTATTTGAAGTTCGTCCAACGTATTTTTCTGTTTTTATTTGTGATTTTTATCGCAGTTGAAAATGCCTGGACATCGGTACACTGAAAATGAGCAAGTCCTCATTTTAAAACTAATAGACTATTTTAATCGCGAAAAAGCAGCAGGAAAAACGCTTTTACCCGTGAGTGCAGTATATACCTAATGTAAGTTGATACAAAAGTGCAGTTTTAACAATATATAAAGAGTAGGATTATTTGTTGTAGAGAGTTTCTGATGAGTTCTTTAGGAATATCGTCAGCCACTGGGTAAAGAATGCATTGAAAGGCAGTCTAGAAACTTGTTGACTTTAAAACCAAGGCAAATGTTGCTATTATTTCCTCTCATGGAGAGCCTCTTCACAAAGTTCATGGCCATATTATAAGGAGAGCATGTATGCTATCTATGAGAAAGGTAATCTGCATTTAATTTTTCATTATTTTAAATAATTTATTAATTATTTCGGTTTTATTGTAGGCGAACATCTCACACTGCGTTCATTGCAAACGGATCTGATGAATATTGACATAGTACAGATATCCACTGATCTGCTAATATAATCCTATTGAGATGGCATGGTCAGAACGTAAGCTTTACTACGAGGCTTGTATCAATTCGATACATCCTGTCACAAGCGGATGTATCAGTTCGATACATCCTGTCACAAGCGAAACTGTTTTAAATTTGTGGAATGAAGCACTTCAAAAGGTAAGAATCTAGTCCAACTTTTAGATACTGCTATTTTATAAGAGAATATGTTTTAGATTACACTAAAAAAATGGAGAAATTATGTTCATCACACAAATGCTATAATACAATTAACGAGGACTGGAAAAAGGAGAGATGCTTCGGATATATTACCGGTCATTATCGATCTCAACTCTTGTCACTCGGATGATGATGATGTGTATTATTTTAGCGATGAGCAGGAAACAGTGTGCTCATAAGCACAGAAGATACTATGACCCTTAAATTACAACATCTCTTTCCATGGATTGTGTGTTGTGGTTTTTTTTTTATAATGAGTGAATTATTGTTTTTTATGATGAGTTGAATTATAGTTTTATTATCTTTTGTCTTGTCTGTCATTTGTGTTTGTATAAAGAAAAATATGATTTTAAATTGTTAAAGTTAACACATATATGCCAAACCTTTACTGTTGTTGTATATGAATCATGTTATAGCACACTTTAAGTTATATAAAATGTTTTGTTTTCCATTTCATAAACATTTGGGCATTCTTTGGAAATAAATTAGCATTGTTTTCGTTTTCTTTCATCCTTGAGTTTTATTTTATGGTATCAATCTACTCTACTTTGTTTAAGTTACTTTAGTTAGTTTTGGTTATAACTGAAGTACAACAGACTCAAATACAATATTATGCTATACTGTCACCCATTTAATATATTTTATATGAGATGTCCTATGTTAAAAATAGCATAAATATTATTAAAAGTTTGAACTAAGGCCGTAATGGTGATATTTACAGCTACATAATAAGCAAAACTTGTACAAAAATGAAATAAACTTTTACAAATCTAAGCGTTTGAACTATTGCAAAACACAAATAAACAAAACTTACTTACCTACATATATAAAACTAAAGAAAAGCTACATGTTTGAGGTCTTTCAATTTTATTAACTACAGAACACTGCTATAATGTGAAATGATGAATTAAATGATAAGACAACAAAAACCGTAGCTAACCGAAGAATAAAATTGCATTTACAGTCAAATTTAAATGCATGCCAAAGTTTACTGCAATGGTAAATATCTCTTTACAGATGCTTACAAGTTCACAATCGTATGACAAATAAAAATTAATTGGTAAAGAAAAGGTCCAAATCACGTTTCAGTTGCATATCTGATATTAAAAATGTCTTTGTGATTTTTTACACTATTCTCACGGCCAAGTTTGTTTCACAGTACATTGCTTTTGAATTGAATTGAATGTTTCTTCAATTAACCACATATCACATGCATAATTACATAACTTTTCTCATAGCAAAGATTCCACTTATTATTCGAAATTTCGCAGGTTTTAGATGTTTTCATTCACACAAGATAACAAGACTCCTGTATATCTAAGAATTTCTGCTGGAATTTTACTAGAACACTAGAATATTTCTGTTTGTATTGTGTTGTTAATTTAAGTTCCTATTGCAAACCTCACAAGACTTTTTTCTTCACCTAAAACAAAGTAGATTGCATAAAATTAAAATATTCATATTGGAGATCCAAATATTATCTTACCAGAGTGAAAAAAGACATGTTTATCGGTTAGTTTCTTTAAATTAAATCTATCAATCGCGAGTTCATGAGCATGACATGTTGTTTGTTATTGTTTTGGTTTTGAATTCAGCGTCCTATCTAACCTCACATTCGAGATCGACAATAGCCGTCTATTTTACCGACACGAAATGGATCATGCGCGAAGCGTAAGTTATGCTCCTCCCAAGACTCTTGTGAATCAATTCAGGACATGCTTCAAAACTGATCTGACGTCAGGATTTATGACGTAACGATCAACGCTCGGTTTACAGACTATACCTCTCGAACACGAGGGCTCTTGCGACAAACTAATTACATCACGAAGACATGGCGCGAACGTAAGGGTGGATGGGATGGGTGTGCTCTCCCTAGAGTCTAGTACACGACAGTAGCAAATTTTACTCTGGAGCTGTTAAGAAATATCAACTTGGCGGTATCGACTAGGTGCCGAGTTCACTACCGACCGAGATGTATCGATCGGAACGTACTCCCTACGGTTTGTCCCGCTAAGTTAAAAGCGTCTAGCAATAGGGGCCAAAAATCGATGCGATACCGTGCATGCGTAATATGGCCGAAATAGCGGAATTATCCATGTCTACGTTCTAGCGAAACTCCTTCAACGCCGCGGTGGTGTAGTAGGCAGAGTGTTTGCCTGTCATTTCTGCGGTGCGGGTTCGATTCCCGTCGGTCGGGACAGATGTTTTATTTACCTTTTTTAAGGTTATGTTATTTATTAATTTACTTATTTTCTTAATTTTGGGTTAGTTTGGCTTACTTTTGGTTGGTTATTGATGATTGCGCCCCCGTATCGAGCGAAGCGAGCGGAGGGCCATGCAAAGCATAATAATACGTATTATTCTTGTTTCGCCACTGCGCATGCACGGTATTGCATCAAATATTTGCCCCTGTCGCTAGACGCTTGTCGACATCTACCTGCTGAAAGTTCTGATCGTAGAGAAATATTGTTCGGACGCTACCACCATGATACAATAACAAAGAGATATTAGCCGAGTTCGGTAATCCTGTCAAAGACGTGACGGATTTTTTTGTCACGTGACCACAGATCGGACGCAGTAATCTTGAATAAACGAACGGTATGGTATAGATCGTTGTCAAGTCAAAGGTGTCAAACGTCATTCTGCGTTCTGGTCTGGTCTGGATTTCATTTCAGAGACGAAAAACATAATATATTTATTAAATATATGCTAAAAACCCATGATACAGGCTGAGTTCTTTCATTTTAAAACAAAATACTTAGCAAAATCTAAAATATATTAATAAACAAAACAGATCAAGAAACAACTTCGAACTTAAACTTACTTAACCTCACAAATTCAGATTGCTCGCTTTCATCGGTCAAAATTCTCCGAGCAAAAAGATCGTCGTCGGATAGCTTCGATTTTAATTACCGAACGGTTGAGATTTATTTCCCCTACATCTAGATGTCATAAACGAACGATTCAGATTAATCCGATCGATCTGTTATATATACCGAACGCGACTATTGTATCATGCGCTACCACAGATAAGGTATTATAAGGCGGATGCGACTGCGAGACCGAGTGAGTCCCGTAAATCGATTTTTTTTCCTTTTTAATAAGCATTGGCCTAGTCAGGATTTCCATTTTCTTGCTCCAGGGGGGAGCAAGATAGAGTTACCAGATGAAACGTTGCAAAAGTTTTTTCTCCTCTCATGCCCATTTTTCTGCTCAATTTAAAAATTGTAGCGGGAGAACCTTGAAAAACTTTCTAGTCTAGTGAATATTCGCGCGATTTTTGGACAGGCTTCTGCGCATTTACATTTTAAGATTCTTTACACGAGTAGCGCCTTAGATTAGGAATTCCTTGTCTAAGAGTAGAGCACTATGTAAAAAATCAGCCTCTCCTATTGGTCGATCCGCATGGCCCTCCGCTCGCTTCGCTCGCTACGGTGGCTCAAGAAGAGGAAGCTAACCAAGTGCTAACCTACACTAACCCAAGACATACTCAAAATCAAGAAAAGAAGCGTGTGCACCATGCACGCATATCTGAAGTGAAACTTCCTAAACTTAGTCGCCCTAGCCTTATACATATCGTAACGGATTTGGTTAAAAAGTAGTTTTTTTTTTAAATACACCACTCAATTAACAAAAAGGGGAGGCCTAAATGAGAAAAAAATATTCATCATGAAAGTTTCGCTTATGTCTTGACAAGGTAATAGAGCAAATCCCATATTTTTTGTTTGTAAACTGACAAAGATATCACAATAAAATATCGTAACGCTTTTTCGTTACGCTGCCCGCGCGGCCTCTCGTCGTGTCGCGACCTTCAAATTTTACTCCCGGCGCGCGTTAAAAAGTTTCACTTAAAAAACAAAAAAAAAGCAACGGGATTTGAACCCGGGCCACCGGATTGAGACCAAATCATCTAGACCCCTCGACCACGAGGGTTCTTGCAACAAACTGATTGCATCACGAAGACGTGGAGCGAATGCAAGCAAAATTAGATTAAATTTGGCAACATCGTATTCCAGGGGTTATGCAGGCTACTATTAAGGCTGATTTATAGTTGCAGTAACGTATGACTTAAGAAGTAACCGTAGCCGTAAACTTAAACAGAAGTGAACCACCCATTTATAGTTGACGTAAGAAAAATTAACGTTTTACCGATTTTAGGTTATGTTTTTTGTTTATTTATTTTAAGGGATATAATTATAATTTTAAAATATTTTACTTTTAAGATGGATGATGTTATTTTAACTAGGGCTGCAGTATTATGTGTTTTTTGCTACTAAAAAACTATCCCGAAAAATGTTATACAAAACCCGACCAATTACAATTAATAGAAATGCCGATCACGTACGAAAGCCGACGATCTCGTCCGATTCGTTAAGCCGTAACATAACATAAGAAATGAAAATCGCTTCTTTCTTTCTTTCTAGAGCCGTATTCGATTGAGACTGGAGATCAGTTCAAAATGAACTGAAACTGAACTGATATTTCAGTTCAGTGAACCAAGGTCAAATGAAATGATGAAAACAATTAAGAAATAAAGCCGATTGATAATTGACATTTAAATGCCATCTTTTACCTGAACTCCTGAACCGATCTGAGTGATACCGGTACCGGTCCATTTTCGGTTCACTTACAGGTGAGCTGGATCACCTTTTAGGTAGTGGGGGCAAAGTGATGTTTTTACGATCGAACACGAATCAGTCCAATAAAGTTCATTTATGTCTGGCGACTATCCCATAACTCTCAGCAGTCAGCTGTTTTCATGTACTTCGTGATGTAACAAATCGTTTGTATGCCTCTGATGGTCTAGAGGTTTGCATGGTTAGCCTTCACTTCGGCAACGCGAGTTCAAACCCCATCGGTTTCTTTTTATTTTTTTTAAGGTTATATTTCTAAACAGTTTTTTTCTTGATTTTGAGTATGTCTTGGGTTAGTTTGTGTTAGCACCTGGTTAGTTTCCTTTTCTTGAGCCCCCGTAGCGAGCGGAGGGCCTGTAAAAAGTGAATTTAGGCATGGTGCTGAGAGTTATGGGATAGTCGCCAGACGTAAGTTTAAGTTAGATCGATCTGAATCGATTCAAAGTAGTGAATCGAATACGGCTTAATTATGGAGTCGGCTGCCACTTTTTTGCTTTCAGCGCCATTCTCGAGAATTAGTCGCTTCTTTTATGAACACCAAAACTACATATATCTTGTACAACATAAAAAAAATGACAAACTTTACGAATCACAACTCGCAAGAATATGAACCTGGCTTTTGGCGTCGGAACGATTCCGGATCAATCTGGTTTGTGAACTTGCGGTGAGTAGCGTCTTCCGACAGCGGTCTGTTTTATTACCCATGTCTTCCCGGTACACTGAATGGTCTGGTAGCTCAGTGATTAGATAGTGTGTTTGTGATGCGATGGTTGCTGGTTCAATCCCCGTCAATGCCGAGCTTTTCTTTTTATTATTTTTGAAGTTACGTTTTTAAAATGTTTTTTCTTCATTTTGGGTTAGAGTTGTTTGGTTGCGCCCCGGAGCGAGCGGAGAGCCATTCGAAATAACTTAATTATGACCTACATTCGGCAACGGTCTCGGAAGGTCACCAGAAAAGTTCAAAACAGACCGCTGTCTGAAGACGCTGGTCCCGCGGTGCCATGGCTACGAGGAACAGTCTACAGTCAGTGTGTAAACGTTCTCAGATTGTGTACTGTCGGGTCGCGTTGAAATAATAACCGAGGAAATAATTTTGCATAGCGAACTTTTTGAATCTCTCCCGAAAGGCTGCTGCAGGTGTGCGGCGGCTTTTGCGTTTCATTCAAAAACGTCAAAACGATTTTGCTGAGTGACTACTCCATATTATTAGTACTGTACCTTTACGGTCTAGCGATTTGCTCTCAAGAGCGCTCGTGGTGTAGTCAGTCGTAAGACACTGCCCTTGTGACATATATATAGTATATGCCTTGTGATGTAGGCGCCGCTGGTTTGATTCCCGTCGGTAGCAAGGCATTTTTTAAGATTATATTTGATATTTTTTTAAATTTGGGTTAGTTTGAGTTAGTTTAGTTTGGTTGCGTCCCAGAGCGAGCGAAGCGAAGTGAAAAAAACAGGACTCGTCAGGCGGTGGAACGCGCCTCGCAAGCTGTATTTATCCGCTAGTTATATTTAGCCTCTGCTATGTGGGAACGAAGACCTTTTTTTGGGAGCATCCGCATGAGTCTTCCCGCTTGACGAGTATTGGGCGCGCATCACAGCACAACAAACAAAAACTAACCCAAAACATGCCCAATATGAAGAGCCAAAAACTTTTTACAATCATATCCTTGAAAACAACAGGTCTTGCCACTGGAATCGAACCCGGGTCGTCGTATCACAAACACAGCACCTAACCACCAAGCTACGAGGATCGCTGAAAGACATCTATTTGCCAAAAATTGTTTATAATGGGCGCGTAAACCTAGGACTCGTCAGGCGGATAGTTTCAAAAAAAGATTTGCATGTGGGAACGGCTAGATAAGTAAAGATGCAAATAATATCAAGCAAAATTTTGACAAGCGGTTAAAAACAGCCTGCAAAACACATTCCCGTCGCAGAAACAGCGTGACGAGTCCTGGGCTTGCGCGCGCATCACACACATGCGTTGTTTAATGTTTACATTTGTATTAGAACGTCTAATATTAAACTTCACGCCTGTCCCTCCGCTCGCTTCGGGGGCACAACCCGACACAACAAAAACTAAGCCAAGGCATGCACAAAATGAATAAAAAAAACTATTTACAAACATAATCTCAAGAAAATAGAAAAAAACCAACGGGAATCGAACCCGGGCCGCCGTATCACAGGCCCTACACCTGACCACATGAAAACATTTCACTGCACCGTAAAAACATGGGCAAACTAGCATTTCAAAACGCAAGCCCAGAACTCGTCAAGCTCTATTTATCAGCTAATGAAATATTTCAGTACGATGAAGTCTAGTAAAACGCGGAAGCGTGCTGAAGTTTATATGAGCATCGAACTTTTTTTTGTAAATACATTTTTTAACTTAGAGCTAGACCTAGCACGGTACCTAATGAGGCCAATGTATTATTTCCATTGATTTGTATAGGAGTGGATAACCAAACATGGCAAATTTACGACCGCGAAATGTAAACAAAGAGATTTCAATTTGGACTTGCGCATTAGAAAATTAGTAGGAGCTAGCTGTGGCACCGTGAAGGTAAATAGGCAGGCCCGTACTTCGAAAGTGATTATTTCACCAAATATTCGGTAGAGGAGTCTTGCCGATTGTGAAATGGGCCCCAGTTAGCATAGTGAAACAAACAATAAGGTATAAATAAGTAATACTTATAATATTTAGACTTACTTGAAATAGGAAATCCCGGGTATTTTGCCTCTACTACTACAAAACACAACCATACACATTCGGGATTCTATTTTGGTAGCATCGCCCATTGTTTATGTGCGTATTGTTCAATTTAAACGAAAATCAAAATAGGGTACGCACAAACCACAAACGTGAACCACTAAACTAAAACTAATTAAGCAACTACACACTAGGTCCAAAGAAAGTAAAAAAAAGTAAAAAATCGAATTATTAACTCAAAACGCCGCGCCGTCAAAACGAAAACACGTCAAAGACAAAAGCCAAGTTCGATCCTGACCGACGCCTGCTGAGACGGCAAGTGTTTTAGTGCGCATGACAAAACGGTATCTTCTTTGTTTACGTTTTTCCATTTTGCGTCGATTTTGTCATGCGCAGAAACCTGTTTTTTCGCCCATAGGTTGCCACTTTTGAGTAGTGCGACAGGCGGCTATTGCTTATCCACTCCTATACAAATCAATGATTATTTCCCTTTACGCCTGACCCACCGCCCGCTACGGGGGGCCAAAAAACAGGAACTAACTAAAACTAACCCCGGGCAAGCCCAAAATGAAAAAATACTTTTTACAAGCACAACCTTCACAGGCCCAGCAACTATGAGTGTCTCGCGACAGCTTTGATTTTGGCTACCATCAAGGTAAAAGCAGCGAATATTATATTCGCTGGTAAAAGTGTCTCCAACGTCATCTAGTGTAGGTAGCGTTGACTCGGACGATTGCATTCGATGTCTTCGCGATGCAATCAATTTGTAGCAAGAGGCGTCGTGGTCTAGAGGTTTAGATGGTTAGGTCTCAATTCGGCGGCGGCCCGGGTTCAAATCCCATTGCTTTTTTTACGGTTAAGCTTTTAAACAGTTTTTTATTTTTTATTTTGGGTATATCTTTGGTTAGCAAACAGTTTTTTTCTTGATTTTGGGTATGTCTTGAGTTACTTTTGGGTTAGCCACTGGTTAGTTTCCTTTTCTTGAACCCCCGTAGCGAGCGGAGGGCCATGCGAAAAGTGAAATATTACTTATTGTAATACGTGCCCGTACTTTGGATGCACTTTTTACATTCACAAAGAATCCCCCTTCTTTGTAGGTTTGTAACATTCCACCTTGATGGCAGCCAAAATCAAAGCTGTCGCGAGACACTCGTCAGCATCTAACCACTGAACCGTCAGAGCACTTCGAAACAATTCATTACGCCGCAAAGATGGTAAACTGAAGCCTCATTAGGTGCCGTGCTAGGTCTAGCTCTAGGTCAATTTATAGAAGTCTGGGTACACCAGAATGGACTTCATTATTCATTGACATATTGCGGCACCACGCATTTATATCACATGATTCCTATGAAAAGTTGACTATTATTTCACTTCACGAATGGCCCTCCGGTCGCTTCGGGGCACAATCAAACAAAACTAACTCAATTAACTCAAAATTAAAAAACGAATAAACATAACCTAAAAAAAAAATAAAAACATCTGTCGGCACTGACGAGATTCGAACTCGCGCCGTCATTTCACAAGATTCACAAGTACAGCCATCTAACCACTAGACCACCAGGCTCTGGAAGCAATTGACCAATAATTAGAAGCAAAAGCTTTACACCCATTACCCATGCCTATGCGTGAAGTGCCACAATCTGGCAATATGTCAATGAATAATGAAATCCATTCCGGCGCACCCAGACCCTTATATTTTTTTATTAGATTCGAAGCAGACTAGACGCTAGTGAGATAAGCGTCTGGGTGCACCGGAATGGATTTCATTATTCATTGGCATATTCTAGATTGCGGCACTACACGCATGGCTTTTGGCACGCAAGGCTTCTAGTTCTAATTTTCAGTCAATTGCTTCCAGAGCCTGGTGGTTAGATGGATGTGCTTGTGAATCTTATGATATGACGGCGCGAGTTTGATTCCCGTCAGTGTCGAGATGTTTTTTTTTGAGTTAGAAGTGGGTTAGTTTTGTTTGATTGTAATAATGCAGAACACTGTTTCATGCGTGAAGTGAAATAATAGTCAACGTTTCATAGGAATCATATGATACCAAAACTAACCCAAGGTTAACCCAAAATTAAGAAAAAAAAGTAAATTAATAAAAACATAACCTTAAAAAAAGGTAAACTAAACATCTGTCGCGACCGACGAGAATCGAACCCGCAGCGCAAGAATGGTAGGCAAACACTTTGCCTACTACACCACCGAGGCGTTGAAGGACTTTCGCTAGAACGTAGACATGGATAATTCCGATATACGCTATTGTCTTGCTTTTGATTGGTCAGAACTATCCGTGAGTTTGGACCCCACTAGACGCTAATTCGAAACAGGGCTAACATCTACACGGACTTGGAATTAACCATAAACCATTAAAAATGTTTAAACAGAGACAAGGGATGTTTGGTTAAAATTAGATTTCTCTTTTTCACTGCAATATATATTTTTAAATAATTCTTGCAAACTTCTTCTGCAGTGATTAACATGTTAAATCTCGTGCAGCATTGTTATATTTAAACTAAAAAAATCATTGATTAGTTCACTTATTTGTTTTTATTCTATATTTCTAATCTTCTAAAACTAGAAGT
>MU182937.1:0-37040 GCA_016904865.1 Pissodes strobi
TTTGAAATCATTTAAAACTTAGCGTGCTTGTTGTTGCCATCACTTGTACCTGTATCCTTTCTTCGAATTTATTTTAATTAGGAAATGATGGATTCTGTCGCAAACCGAGTAAAATAGTATATTACATAATAAGTGTTGAAAGTACAAGTTTTCAAACGAGGAGGTTATTTAGTACGAGACGTTAGCCCAGTCCCAGTACAGAAATTCTCAATGATTGACAACGTACTTTCGCATGAATGATGGATACTGTGGCAAACGGAGTAACATAGTATATTACATAATAAGTGTTGAAAGTACTAGTTTTCAAACGAGGAGGTTATTTAGCATGAGTTGTTTTCTAATTTTTTTCAGCCAAATTTCACAAAAGCTAGTTTTAAAATATTTTCTTAAAATTTGGCTAACATTTCGTACTTAAATCTCTTTAATTTTGGTATCGTTAAAAGGATTTTTGATAAGCTTTCCTGAGAAGTGTCATGCCATAAGTTGGGTAGTGCCATTTAAGATTTTAAAGAGGCGGCTAATACTTGCAAAATACCTTATTGATATTTCACTGCCTTTTCATGGAAATGGCATTTTTTGTTTTTTTTTTTTTAATATCTTCTTTAATGTAGAAAATATAAAATATATAACGATTGTTAGCTTTCAAAGGGTCACGATATTACGTGGTTGAACAATCCATCCCGTATTTCTATCTAATACTAAAATAAAAGAACAAATTAATTAATAGAACCTATCAAATAAAATATTGCCAAACATACTTAAAATGAATTACTAAAAAACAATTATTCTACAACAGATCACCTAAAAACACTAACATTTTCGAGTTTTATCGTCTGTTGCTGAAAGTTTATGAAACATTTTAGTTTTAATAACTATATTACCTTTATGTATATTATTTTTATAGCATATGATAAATACAGATACAAGAAAAAACACTCGACAGTCATTGATAAGATTAATGTATGTTCAGATAAATATAATAAATATGCATAAAACTGTGCTGGGTAATTTTCCACTAGGTATATAAAAACGTGCGTGTATAAAATAAATCTTTTATTTATATATAATGAGTTTTATCAGTGGACTCGCGAAAAAGGAGCGTGGTTAGAGATATTTAAATTAAATTATTAAATAACCATATTGTAAATTTAATAAACCACATCATAAAATAATATATATATTTATTTGTGTAATTGGGCCCCCCTCAGACACTTATTGGTGTAGTGTTTCCAACTGCATTAAATTTTCCCATTTTTGGGTATTATTAAACACCACGTGTAGAAAAATAGGTCATGAAAATAAAAATAGTCCATACTACCAGCGAATATTAACTTCGACAAGAAGGCCCACTCAATGGCAAGAGAGCGCTAGAAAGGAATCGTCGTTTATTTTCTTCGTTGCCTGGTAACGATCGGCGAACTTCGCCGCACACAGGTTGAATTTAAATAAAAGCTGGTCATACACGATATTTTCGTTTGCGGTATATTTAATCAAATTTATGAGGAAATTATTTATAGCACTAATACTCTATTTGGCTTTGGAAAAACACAATTGATATCTTCTGAATTGTTTGCAGCGCCCTGTCAAACTTACGTTATGGTTTTTTTATTATTAGCACCAAATAAATATTTTGATAAAGTTTGTATTCAACTGGCTGTTTCAAAAATCTGTTAACGTTTTTAATTAGTTATTATTGATAACAATACTGAAGGTATGTACCTAATAACTAATATTTAAAATATTTTGATTTTGTGTTAATGATTTCACCATATTTCCGAATACTAATATTCTGACAAAAGACATCAAGAAGAAAATGTTGCTCGAATTTGCCCCATCTTTTAATATTTAATTAAATTTTGGCGTTTTGGGTGATTTTAAAATTGGTTAAAGGTTTCGCACAATATTGTTACTGTATATTTCATTCCTATTTTGTAATACAACACAACTAAAAAATAGCGATATTATCTTATGTCGAATATTGACTTGACTATAGAATTTAGGCGTGAAAATTAATCTGACAAAAGGATGAGCTGGTCTATGGCCGCCGCGTCAAAGGTCGCCTGCCAACATGATTGTTTTATTTGTATCATGGCCTGCCGATATTCTGCTAGTGATCGCGCGGGGAAGGAGACACACTGTTGACATGCCGCCGCGGAGAGTGATCCTTCTTATCATATAGTTTTGCCCAAATACATAATAAAAACATAAAGACTGATGTACTATACTGCTAACGTGTTAATACTCCGTTGAGGTTATGTGTTGGTGTTATACCTAATTGTGCAACAACTGAAGCCAGATTATCAGAAAATGGCGCGTCGAAATGAGGATCCCTTATCGGCTAAATTTGTAACGTGCGCCGTTTTCCCTGCTGCTGTCTTGTTTGAGCATTTACGTTTCTCTGTTTTTTTTTTGCTTCATATGTTGTACTTAAAGTATTTTCAAATGTCATTTAAATTACCCTTAACGCAACGCATTATTAAATTGGAATTTTAAAAGCTATATCTGTTGTAAAGTCATCGGTAAGGATGGGCAAGAAATTGAATAATCGATTAAACGCTTAATATTTTAGCAAATAACTGAATAGTCGATTAATCGAAATAATCGATTATCGATATTTTCTGAAATATTAATCGATAAGTCGATTAATCGGTAATTTCTAAAAAGTGAATCGAATAATCGATTATTGTCGCCCACCCCTAATCCCATAATATTGTAGTAACTGAAACTGAAGCTGAAATTTCGGTAGAATCATTATTGCTGATGCAAGACTGATGTTATTATAAAAAGAGGTAATAAATACTTTGGCTGAATCAGCAGATAAAAATTTATAATTTAGTAATTTGTAAATATTGCTTTGATATTACCTTGGGATAGTCAGAATATAAGCAAGTGTTTTTGATCAACAGCTACACTGATGTTTCTATATTTTTTACTAGTTTCGTCCCTATTAGATTAATTTTTAAAAATAGCGATAACTCTGAAATACATGTATGGCAAAATTGCAGGCCCTCATCAACGCGTTTCTGTCGTCCGCTTAACATTCATTTTGCTCGTGAGACTCCTGAATTAACCGTTACAAAAACAAAATTTGGATCATCGAATTAAAAATTTAAAACCCTTTTTTTTACAACGAAGGAGCCCTTAATTTTCAAAATAATTTTTTAAAACGATTTAAGAACATACAAATGATTTTTATACATGATTTTTATCGTTAGTGATAATTGATACTCCCTATATATAAATATAGATGATGAGCAAAAAATTCAACAATTATTTATCTAAAACACGATATATTAAACGTGTAATACTTAATAACTTTTATGCCTTATTTGTGGTAAACCTTATTATGGCCAGCTTTCCTAGAAATTCGACCAGTGGGCGCCGGGTCCAAAGGTCACATGCCAGTATCATGCTAGTTTTCGCGCGGGGAAGGAGACATACCGTTGACGTGCCGCCGCGGAGAGTGAATCTTCTTATTGTAGTTAATATTCGCTGATACTACTGAATTAGGTAATATGCAGTAAAGTTTTATTAAATAGTTAAAGTGGAATATTACCATAATAAATAATAAGCTAATAAAAGACTATAAGACAAAGGTACAGTGTGTGTGAATGAATAAGGAAGTGAATTGCCACTTTTAAATCACCTTATCCTCGTTAGGTATACTGAACCCGAAGGTTATCAGAAATAGGTATTTGATAGAGGACGCTGTATTATTTCGCCAGATAGGAAGACAAACCTAATTAGCCTAAAAGTATATTTACTAGCTTTCTTAGGACGATTGCATGTTGCATTTCTTCACCTCGTTTCATAACAATTGCTTCCAAAACGGATAACTCTAACTTTGAAAAAAATTGAAACGCCACTATTTATAATTCTTATAATGTAATAACTTCAAGAAATATATCTCGTGTCAGAAATATACCAGGCTATAAAAGTCGGCTAAAATAGCTGATGTCTACAAATTGCATGTTTGACAAAAAATCAAATCTCAAATAAATACACACAGTGTGTATAGTTGTTGGTCGTTTTTTGAATGTTTTCAGATTACCCATTATCCTATCCAACCCTCTAATGAAAACGACTAGTTATTTGCGAAGAAAATGTGATATTTGATATGCACTGAAAACAAGCCAATGTTTATGTACACAATAGTACACATCACACGAAAACTTATGTTGTACAAATTGTATGTTGTATTTGACCAGTTCATGCCAAACAAACCGAATTGCATTGGCAGCAAATATAGCGAATTGGAAATAGTTTTCACGAGATAAACGTGATCATATAATAAATACAGTTTATATATCTTATTCACTGCAAGGGGTGTAACAACGAAAATAGACTAGTAAACAAAAAGTTAATTTGTGATAAGAGACATAATGATATGCAGTTATCTTAATAAATTATTGGTATATTGGGGACAGTATTCAAACAAGTTTCCTCTAAATACCAAACTAATAATTTTAAATGTTTCTCCTAGATAAATGGCATGCAATTAAATAGAAAGGACCCCAGTGGACGTGGACATAAAGATAAAATTTAAATAAAATTAATAGACCATTAAGAGAAATTTTATATACATTTACGTAGTTTCTTTAAGAGATAATAGTTAAAAACTCTTGCTTAGGAAATTAAAATTTTAAAAACGAAATCATTCTCACTTATTGTTTTACCGTTAGATTGTATAACAAATTCCGTATTTTTTCTTCAGTGACTAATAAATAAGATTTATGGAAGTGAGAAGGTAATTTAGTAAACATATTAACGCATTTTTAAGCATAGAGGATTAAGGAAGATGTGGAATCCCACTACATTTTGATTTAATAAGTCAGGCATATTGGAGCTAACACTGAGGGGGTATTATTTCGTCCCCTTTGCGACATATCGACGTATCCATAGAAAAGTGATTTATACCTATATACACGAAATATAAATCAATTTTCTATGGACGTATCTGTCATAAAGTCAAAAATTGAGTTATGCCGTCAGATTATATTACATTCCTAAAATGCTTTTCATATGACAAACCGCTGAAACTGTTTTATGGAAAACGTACAAGAATTAGATACAGTTGCGCCGGTTTGTCATATTATGAAAAGTATATTAAGAAATTAAGAATATATAATCTAAGGCGTAACTCAATTTTTGACTTTATGACACATACGTTGGTATGTCGTAAAGGGGACGATTTCTGCCTTTTTAAAAACAGTCAGAATGCTTTTTCAAGAACCAAAAAGTAACATTTTACTTGCGAAATAAACTAATATCTAAAAAATCATTTAAACTTGTGGCTGTGTTTGAAAATGTGATAAAATGTGATTTAAGAAGAAAATAATATTGTCAGCATTATTCGCATAAAAGCAAGGTACCTAGATGATCAGCATTATTTCGTATAAAAGCGAGATAGATTGCGACATTGGCGACGATACTTTTACCACAATCCTACAAATAGTTGATCCTTAAAAATGAAGTAAATATCTACTTACTGTACGATCTTGTTCTTATTTAAAACGTATCGAAAAATGAGGAAACAGGTACCATGTGATAAAAATTAAATATCCTTTGGATAGCAAATAGCAAAACGACCTTTTGACTTACTACTATTTTATATCAATGCGGTTTTACTTGCTTTTATCATTTTCAATGTTCGATGCTTTTTAATCATTAATTCATTTGTAATTATTGAATGATAGAGTTTAGAATAAAGTCACACCATAGGGAGAGCTTATTTGGCAGACCAAAACCATCAAGTTGTGATTATGGTTTTGGTTTTTTCTATGGATTTTAAGTAATGACGATACTAAAGTTACTACTCGGACATTTTATCTTGCTCGAATACGTCACCTAGAGTTATATTCTACATGCACGCTAATATACCTTTTATAACATAAAATATTTATCACATATATATATAATTATCCGTGGAAGTGGATAACGTCACATTAATATTTATATATCTTGCCCCTTAAAAATATTACCAGTTTCACACTAAATTTAAAACGAAGACTCAAACTTTAAACATTTTATAGATATATTTAACGCAAGTTTCACGCGCTCTAAAATATCAAACCAAGAGAGATAGCTACCTAATTCATATTTTGAACTCAAGTCTTGAGAAGACGAAAAGGGAACCTGCTTATAAAAAGATAGACATATTAAAACCTATAAATTAACCTTGGTAGTAGGGTTTGATGGTAATGGGTTAACCTTTGCCGAAAATTGCAGAAGCGGTTTTTTGAACATTTCAGATATTCTTTTTGTAGGCCAATCAGTGGGGGGCAAAAAAGGCTTCTACCCTACTACAGGTATAGTAGTAGTAATTTTCTTATATGTTGTTAAGGTCTGGGTCTTGACGAAAAATCCAAGTTTTCGATCTTGGGGAGGGACCGCTCGAGGCGGCCATCTTGGATTAAAAGCACAAAAATTGAATTTTTCAAAATAATTCCGCAACAATTGATCTTTCGACAAAAATGTTGAAATAAAGGATACCTTTTGCACAAAGTTGTATGGCATCGTAATGATTAATTTGCGTGAAGTTCTGAGAAGTACGTTGAATATGCACAATGTCACTACGGTTCATATGCAGTCGTTGTTTTCGATGGATATCCGAGTAATGGTGGCAAAACTTCGCCGATCGAAGAAGCATATGTCTGCGGATGTTCTCCTCTATGAAACAATGCCGGTTCAAGTTTCCCAAGAACAATTTTTAGCCAACGAAAACAATAAAGCCGCCTAATTTCGATGCTGACAAAGAAAATGGAACAGGCTGCTATTACTGTTAAACAAGCGGAAGAAGATGCTGATGTGTTGATTGTCAGAAAAGCGATTTCCTTGTGCTCAAAATTTGATGCGGTTTTCGTAGTTGGCGAAGACGTTGATCATGTTTTACTGACAGTATTAGTACCATCTAACTTCGCAAACCAGGAAGAGACAGAATTGCTGAAAGGTTAGATTCCGCGAATAATTAAAACATAAAGAAGTGGTTGAGAACATTCTGTTTCTCCATGCTTAGTGCTGCGGCACGATATCGTCAATCTTCAACCAAGGAAAAATAAAATTTTGTTCGTTTCCCAGAAAACAGCGGGTCTCAGTGCCACCATTGCCATCTTCAAACATCAGGGATGCAACATGGTAACATGGAAGAGAACACCTTAGAAGAAATCCGCTACCAACGTTTCGATAAATCTACCATAAAAATAAAGCCAGTCTTGCTTCTTTGCCACCAACGAAGGATGCTGCGCGGTATCATATTTTCTCAGCGTATCATCATATCCAAAAATGGTATGGAATCGAGAAAAAACAGAAGATTGGTACTGGAAACTTGGCAGCAATGGGCTTTCTCCATTCATAATGATAAAGCAAACAGCACTCGGCAATTTATTTCATGCACTTGTCGAAAAGGATGCGGCGCCGGCGCCGCATGTGGTTGCAGGAAAGCTGGGTTAAGGTGCTCCATTGTGTGTGGCTTCTGCAGTGGTCAGGCACGCAAAAATATACTGGTTCCAATCAACAGTGAGAGCGAAGATTACCAATATTTGCCAATGGAAGAACAATGTATTCCCAGAAAAACTGATGATGATGACATTGAAGATGCGGGTTACATTCAAGCAGTCATCAACAACTGACCATGACTATTAAAAAAAGGAAAACGCTAATAATATAATCGCTTGGCTCGAGCGTCATTTCCCACCTAAGATCACGACGCTGATCACAAATTTATTGTAACTGTGTAACCAATAGCGAGAACCACTCGAAAACATTACAAAAATGGGGGGGATTTTTTGGGAAATATGTTGAAGTATCCATGGCTGTACCTTTCATCCAAGATGGCGGCTCGAGCGGTTCCTCCCCGAGCAGGGCCGTTCCTGGCGAGCGTGCAGGACGTGCATGCACTCAGGCGCAAAATTTTGGGGGCGCCAAATCGGCATTCAATATTCTTTATTACAAATTAAAAAAAATCTCTTATTTTATCATTTCAATATGTCTGAAAATTTTTGAAACGTTCATTTTTTATCATTAAAATATTTCTGTTACCTACCATATAAGTACTAGGTAGAATATTGTTTTGTGTTTTTGTCATTGTTTATTTTATTTACGTTAATTTTATTCCCTTTTAATTTTCTTGTGAATTATTTTTTATCACTTTTCTTACATTTCAAATAATTTCCAGTTTTTCGCGAACTATATTAAAAAAAAATTAGCGAGTCTGCTAGTACTCGAGACACTGATGTCTAAACATATCCTATATCGACATGCACAACTATTTGAGCAGCCCTCGTAAAATCACTGCACATGGTTATGATGTCACAGCCGTTTACACATTTCCGTCCCTATCCGCATGTACATTTCCGTCCTATTTGCTGAGATTTACCCTCATATCGCCGCGTAAGATGTTTACACATGAAACAAATAGGACCATTGTTTTTAACTAGGGGCGCACCAAAGAAACCTGCACGTAGGCGCCAGACACCCCAATAACGGGCCTGTCCCCGAGATCGAAAACTTCGATTTTTGTCAAGGCCCAGATCCAAACAAAATATAAAAAAATAGTAATACCCGATATTTTGTAGGGCAAAAGCAAAACACCAAACACCCCACTAACTGGCCTATTATATTAATTGCCAAAAATTCCAAAAAGAACACCCTACTATCTTTGAAAACCGAGAAAAGAATTATTTTTTAAGTGTATTAACGTTTTTTCCATAATTCGTTGTAGGTAGGTAAAGTTAGTGCACCATAAAATGTGTTGAAAGTAACCTTGACTTATGCACTCTACCAACCCTTAAAAAGTACAATTATCAAAATGTGATATTAAAATAGTATATTATGCAATGAGCATGGTATCGTAACTCTTATGCTAGCGTCTTAATAGCCATTAAATGTGAATTGAATTGCATACACTAGTTTTTCTCTGACCAGTCATAATACCGAAAAATAATCTTTAATTTTTAAAATTTACTTAGTAAAATGTCTATGAACTGTCACAATTGACAAATTTTAAATCTGTATAATAATGATCGAATATCGAATAATGAAACGTCAGTATCGTAATGCATTTCATTACGATACTGGTAGTAAATATCTAATAAATTAATAACGGGGTCCTGTTTTCGTCCAGGGTCTTCTTTTTACCCCGGCTACATCCCCTGAAAATGTTGGCTCTCTACCTGTAAGGGAACATGCCAGTAGAAGGAGCGTTACGTTACGTTACATATCCGAGCGTGACTCGTGACGTTACTTATTCGAGTGTGGCGCGTGAGGGCTCAGTCTCATTCAACCACAAAAAAAAACGCGCCTAAAGAAGTTTTCACACAAAAATAGATGATTAATTGAATAGATGATTAATTGTTGGATGAGGGAGTAAAGTGGGATGGAACTCGCTGACCAGTCATCTCCCCACATTAACTTTTGTTTTATAATATTTTTTAAACAATAATTTTTTTGCCCTCTGGTGTGGCACTCGCACATGTTTAAGCCCCGACAGGGGGTAAAAACTTTAATCAATTAAAAAAGCGTAAATGAATTTTATCTTGAAATCTCAAAAGACAACATTTCTGCATTCTTACAAACCGAAATTTCGAATTCGGCTTTTTGGTCCACACTTGTTTACATAGCTGTGACCTTAGTTTGGTCCTCTTGTATTCGTTTAATAAACAAATTGCAACTTTGATGCCGATTATCTGAACACGTACGAAATACTTTTACCAACGAGTTAAAATTTAAAAATGCTATTAGGCCAAACTGACTATTAAGCCATCTTTTAGACTTTTGTAACTCATTTTAAGCATGTTTTGAGGCGCAAATATATTATACAAAATATATCACACTTTTAATACAACCATCAAAGTACGAGAGAGAGGAGAGAAATGGTTTATTTTGTTATGCAAGGTGTTTATTATGAAATAATTGAATTGATTACCAAAAACAAATTACCATACACTTTTTTGAAGCGTAAAAAAGATGAAATGCTTTTTAGTGGAATTTTCTGGATGTTTTATGTTTTCGAAGTTTGGGTGAGACATATTCTTATGAAACATAATATAGGCATACGGGCGTACTATGGTTCTTGATATGAATATGAAATACTACAAAATTGTCTTTACATTTACGAAATCCATAAAAGACGAATTTAAAAAATCCACATTTTAAGCGTACGTTTTTAAAGGGATATAAAATGCCTAAAGTGCCGACTGAGAGTGGACCTTCTAGTCTCTTGTTAAAGTTCAGTGGTACAGCATCGCATCTTTAGAACGTATTGAGTATGAGCACCGAACATTAACAACAAGAGACATGTTCGGTGGTATCAGATATGAGCAAGGTTACTATGACTTCGGAAATGCGAATGAATATGGAAATTAATGATTTATTTGCCTTAGTTTTATTTGCCGAATGTAACCTATTTTACAATATTCCTAACCGTTGGCGTTCGTTGCTTGGAATTAATTTTGCAACGAGAAAAAAAATTAGTTGTAACTACCAAAATGTTTGTTTACCTTATAATCTGGATTTGATTTGAATATTCTGTGCTTATACTTAGTATTGTTTCGATAACCGATAAGTTAGGATAAATGGTAATAGTTTAATATAATTTTTAGTTAGAATTTTGTTTAATTGTATAACCACAAATTAAAGAACATACATGGAAATTAGGACACCTTGTATAATTATATAGTGCCCGTCAGAACGTAGATCCTATATTAATAATAGTTATAATTACTATATAATATAGTAGAATAAAACGCTTATGTCGGAGGAACAACACTCAATCCTCCACAACAATATAGAAAATCATATTTTTAACAAAAATTCTGATGTCCTTTTGTCTTAAGAGGTTGTTTTTTCATGTTTAGTATCTAGCATAGCAGTAAAACAATGATTTAGATACAATTTTGATTTAGTCATCATACGCTACCAAGTTTCAATGTATGCCATTGAAAAACAACATCAAAATATACATAAGTTGAATACTTCCAGGGGTAGGAATATTATGACTATAAGTAAAAAAAGCCATTTAAAATAAATGGCTTTTGCATGTAAAGTAAACTCCTATCCTAAAATGATATTGTAATTTAAAGGCTATATCACGAATAATAGTCGGCAACTATATTTAAATTGAATTTGAGAAGGACTTCCATGCTTCAGTCACAATATGACATTTATTTTTTTTTTGAAATTGGAACCCCAGTAAAAACGCACGCCTATTCACCAACCCAGAAATATCGTTGGGTTCTTCCTGGTAGGTAGTAAGACATCCTGTCCATCCTTTACATTCATAGAAGGGTGTCAAAATATACCCTACCTCTTTTCAGAGTATGTCTATTATTCATGAAGTTTTAGACATCTCTCCAACCTGTACCAAACTCGGTTTTTATGCTCATATCCAACAACACAACTTCATCCACCACTTCTTTTTCTGGCTTTCCTTTCGCCTCTTCAACGCTCTTATGATGGCCTCGTCAAAAGCCTCTTTGAGGTTGTTGCAAGTCTTAGCCGAAGTCTCGACATAAGTCGCGTTAAGTCTTCGGGCCAGGTCTCGAGCTTGTATAAGTGGAACTGTATTTTGACGCTGAAAAAAATGATTTACATTAGTTCATTAGTAATGCTTGTTATGATCGTTAAGCGCGAAACTATTGAGGAAATTCTGTAGGATGGAGAATTTTACAATTTGCAACTATATACTATATCATGAATAAGACAAACAGAAATTCAGCAACAAATATAGAAGTATAAAAAGTAACAGGTGGTACATATCAGAATTTCAACCAAAATATTTATTTCATACACTTGTTAAACTATTTACAAAAATGTCTTAAAATGGCATTTCTAAAACATTTTTCCTCTCGCCCGAGATGCTTATCTACTAATTTCAGTTGATTGTTTCTGTTCATTCTGTTAAGATAAAATACGTTAAAAAACTGGGCCTGACCGAATAATGCCCCGGCTTTTATTTTTTTACATGAAAGTCTATAAAATGCAGGTTGGTTTTAAATATTACAACGACCAAGTGGAGAACATTATTTTCAATACATATCTTTGCTGCATTCTCAAGGTATGTATCAATCGACAAGTCATTGCGGCGATATTGTTGCACTTCGAAGTGCACTTGATAGCTCAATTTTTCAAACATCGACTAAAAACCATAGATAAATTTAAAGCTGCTAGGCGAGACGAAAATGCAGCAATATCGTTGTAAATGACCTCTCGAGTGATGCATAGATGTATTCAGAATTGTTATGAGTCCGTGAAAACAAACTGCAACGTATACTCTTTCAGTTACATACAAAGAGAAGCTAACTCACAGACTGTTGCAAGGACAAGCACGAATACACAAGAGTCAAGATGCCGAAGGAGATTAGGGCAGACTACGTGCTGCCCATAGATTACACCACTCTAACATGTAGGTTTCAAAACAATTCTAAGGTCGCAATACCAGAAATAAACGACTGGAAAAGGCCCGTCAATAAGGGCAGAGCTTGTCTGGTATACTGAAGATCGATCAAGGCCTTGGAGTCGGTATATATGAAGCAAGAACGGGAACAAGTCTTCCAATATCTCTGGAAAACCTAGTCACGGTGTTTCAGGCGGAAATAACGGCCATAGGAAACTGCGCGAAGGAATTTGAGAATAGGTAATCCACCAATAAGACGGTGGTAGTCTAATCCGATAGCCAGGCAGCACTAAAGGCACTCAAAGCCAACAGGCTGGGTTTGAAGGCACGAAAGCCACAGAAGCAACGCCGAAAGAATAGCCAAAGCAGGCTCGTCAAGCTCTTTGGTGGGACCAGAACCCTTTTGTGGGATGGCCAGGTGTAATATTAAGGCATCCGTTGGGTAGCACCGGAGTTTCAGGAATGGTGCATGTCCAACCAGGGCAGATACAAGCTAAGAATTCATTAAGAGTTCCTCAGCAAAGCTCACAGAATTATGGTAGAGTTTATTGACTAGTCATTCTCAACTGAATAAACTAACATATAAGTTTGATGGGTGTGGCAGATGAAACCCTATCCAGATTCTGCCAAGAAGAAGAGAAAACTGCAACCCATCGTAAGGAAACGTTTCAAACCAATGGGCGAAACCAATCCCGTAGCTCTACGTGTCACATTGAGGGGAGTGAGAGTGGTCACTATCAAAGCTATGGAGCATCATCAGGGATACAAAACTTGAGATGAGGTGCTCTAAAACAGAAAGAGCCACAATAGATCTTACAGGTCGCAGTGGTGGACAGACCGTTTTGGAAGACTCCCAAAAAGCCTAATCTAGTCTAATACCCTTTCGTTTAAAAAAATAAAATTTCAAATGATATTGACCATTGACCATGGCAATTAATGACTAAAATCCAGAAGGCTGCATCTATACTTTTATGGACACAAATACTGGGGACGCTCAACATTTTTTAGGTTATTCATTATCCGAAAAAACTAGGCACAAAAAGAGAACTTGGGGTTTTTGTAATTGTTGAGCAAAAATTAAATGGCATCAATAAGTTATTTATAGAAAGGTACAAATAATGAATTTATTTTTTTGTATTTTTTTTTTTGAGGGGCGAAGAATTGAACTAAATCAAGTCTCATACTGAAAGACTCACACGCTGGATCATGATGCAACTTATTTATATAGAGTATGTGCAAACCGCAGAGTCTTTGCTAAATAAACATAAACCTAATATGATAAGTTAAACTTACACGCTAGCTCATAAAATTTATATGAAGTATGTGCAGATTGCAGAGTTTTTTTAAGTAACATAAACCTAATAAAAGTGATCAAGTCTTGTACTGAAAAAACTTGCACACTGGATCATGAAGCCACTTATTTATATAAAATATCAGCAGACTGCAGTGTTTTTTAAGTAACATAAACCTAATATGATTGATCAAGCCTTATAATGAAACGATTTACACGCTGGATCATGAAGCAACTTATTTATATGAAATATGTGCAGACTGCTGAGTTTTTGTTAAATAACATAAGCCTAATATGATTGATCGAGTCTTATACTGAAAAACTTACACGATGGCTCATAATATTTATATGAAGTATGTGCAGATTGCAGAGTTTCTTTTAAGTAGCATAAACCTAATAAGATTGATCAAGCCTGATACTGAAAAGATTTACACGCAGGATCATGAAGCAACTTATTTATATGAAATATGTGCAGACTGCAGAGCCTTTGTTAAATAACATAAACCTAATATCCAATTCTAATTAAAATTGTACTAAAAAACTTATACTCTGGCTCATAACATTTATATGAAGTATGTGCAGATTGCAAAGAGTTTTTTGAACAACATAAACCTGATAAGATTGATCATGTCTTATACTGAAAAACTTGCACGCCGTCTCATAATATGTATATAAAATATGTGCAGATGGCAGAGTGGTTTTTAAGTAACATAAACCTCAGAAGATTGATCAAGTCTTATACTGAAAAAGCTTGCACACTGGATTATGAAGCAACTTGTTTATATAAAATATGAGCAAACTGCAGCAGAGTGTTTTTTAAGTAACATAAACCTAATATGATTGATCAACCGATCAAGCCTTATACTGACAAGATTTACATGCTGGATCATGGAGCAACTTATTTATATGAAATATGTGCAGAATGCAGTCTTTGTTAAATAAGATAAACCCGAGCATAAACCTAATATGATTGATCAAGTCTTGTACTGAAAACCTTACATGCTGGTTCATAATATTTATATGAAGTATGTGCAGATTCCAGTTTCTTTTAAGTAACATAAACCTAATAAGATTGGTCAAGTCTTATACTGGAAAAACTTGCACACTGGACCACGAAACAACTTATTTATATAAAATATGAACAGACTACTGCAGAGTGTTGTTAAGTAACATAAATCTAATATGATTGATCAAGCCTTATACTGAAAAGATTTACACGCTGGATCGTGAAGAACCTTATTTATATGAAATATATGAAGACTGCAAAGTCTTTGTTAAATAACATAAACTTAATGTGTGTTTTTCTATTGGCCTTAACTGCTTTTTAGGGGTGTTATTAAAAGGCAAAAGGTTAAATTTAAATGGCTATTTATTAGAATTTCAAAAACGCCAAACCAATCCAAAAAGCATTGAAATCCTAAAATATTTTTACAAAAAGTGCTTAAAATGCGTATGTTGCGATTGATGTCCTGAAACAGAGCCTTCCGATTAGAGCTTGATTTTTTTCGGACGGTGAATGGCAGACCTTAAAAAGTGCGGATTTGAGATATAATAACAGTCTAATCTATTTAGTGTCCTTAATAATTTTTGTAAATTGATTTGGTCAGAATTGCATGTCTATCTACCTAACCCAACTATAAACCATTCCTTATCTATAAAAATTTACCAGTTTTTTCTTAGATAAAGTTCTACTGCTAATACTGCTATTATTAAAAGTAAACACCAATTAGTAATACTTTATATTGGGGTTTGCAACCTTCGGCAAAATGCACTAAAACGGAGTTTTATCCACAATTATTGCACTCTACGCGCGTTTCGCTAACTATGTTAGCATCATCAGGAGATGATTAAAACTGCTTTTAATCATCTCCTAATGATGCTAAGATAGTTAGCGAAACGCGCGTCGAGTGCAATAATTCTGTTTCGGTATTGTGGATAAAACTCGTTTTAGTAGTAATACATTATTTGATACATGATATTTAAACATTAAAATTGTTTCTATACGTATTTATAATAATAAAAAGCAATATCGTCACTGTAGAAATGACCATTTATTTCAACATTTGCATTCATTTCGAATCGCTTTGCCGCGCTTCCATTTGGACAAAAATTATACGTTATTTCTCTGTCGCCTTACCTGTCGTCTTAAGTGACCTAAAGCCTCATGATCATTTACCAAATCTGCTTGACAGCCTACAAGTACCACTGGCACTCCCAATCGGGTGAGTTCATCGGCCCATCGTCCACAGGCCGACGTGAACGATGAGGGTCGAACCACTGAGAAACACAACATAAAAACATCAGCACCTGGATAGCAGAGGCACCTGAGCGGTCCCCCTACGTTGTCCTGAAAAGAAAACATTATCTTATAAACAAAGTTTGGCTTTCCTGATGCACTAGTTGAATTTTTCGATTCATATTTGAGTAATCGCATGCAATATGTGTGAATGTAATAAAGGTCTGTACTGGGCACCCTTATTACTTTATTAATGATATTGAGTCTAAAATGGATGTTCCACCAATTATGTATAAAAATAAATAGTTGGAATGACTATGTGAGGATGAAAATCTAACTTTAATTTAATTAGCGGCTGGTATTTGAAAAACAGGCTGCTGCTTAACGCTGAAAAGTGGCACGGTTTTTACCACCAAGTTATTACCAATTACTTTTTAGTACTCACTAAATAATTGTCCGGTTTGTCATGTAGACTGTAGACGCATTTAGAGATCTTCAATACAAAACGTTGCTTTCCTTTACATATAGATACCGTTATATCTCCAGCAACTACAGCTTACGGGTTCATTCTAAGGTGCGCTAGAGACTTCAACACCACGGATGCCATTAAATCGCTATATTTTTCTTATGTTCTGAATTGCAGTATGGCGCTGTAGTCTGGTCTCCCGAATATAATATATACATATTCATAGCATGGAGAGGGTTAAAGGTAATTTTGGAAAGTATATCTGTTTTCAGTGTGATGGAGACTATTCTATTCAGGGTTTTCAGCATGATGGTAGATTTAATTTAATTGCTCTTCCTTAAAATCTCGACGGGCCTATTTCACTGTTAATACTCGTTAATACTCTATCTAAATTGTTAAGTACTAATTTAGATTGTGCCAATATCTTTTAAAGGCTGAATGTTCAGCATCATACATTATTTTAGCTACCTACTACGAGAATTAATATGCTTAAATTCTATCCTCAATCTGTGGCATGCAAAACCGCGAATGAAACATCGATTTATTTTGAAGAACTCTTTTACTCATTTGAGTAATACTCCAGGTAATATTTGAGTTCTGTATTCAGATTAATTATTACTTATAATTCTCGCTATGATTATCATAATATTATGTTGTATAATACGGCTTATACTATGTTCCTTATTTTTATTGTGGCAAAAATGAGGACGTTCGAGTAAACCTAATTGTACATATTTCTAAAAAAAAACATAAGCTATACAATATTATTACTTATAATAAAATGTAAAAATAATTGTTCTTTCCATGTCTATGGAAATACGGAGTGTTTTCTTGATACCCTACAATTTGATAATTTTACAGAGCGTGTTCGTCGCATTTTGAAGCATTGAAAAACTTTCACATTTCTATCTTGAATAATGCTAAGTATAATTTTATATATATTTTTTTTTAAATAACTTGATCAATTCAAATTATATACCATAAAACGGGACTACTTGATAACATTTTTTGGAGACATCGCTCTGTCGGCATCAAAGCATAAAATTCCTTCAAAAACCAATATCTTGTTAAACTTTCAGGCCTAATAAAGCTCTAGCATTTGAAAAAATATGGTTATTTTCAAGTAGCCCGGCCAAGGGGCTACTTGAAAACTTTCTTAAAAAAATCATAATTTGCAAGTAAGACCGCTGTAGGAGCTACATAAAAACGAGAACATGAAAATATTTGCACTGCGTTTCATGAAAATCCATTAAAAACACAATTTGTTATTGTCAGAATTTAACAAAGCAGTTATTTCAACATAAACTAGGTAAAAAACATTTTTTAAAGTAAAAAAACATTCTAGAAACTTAAAATTAATTCTAAAAGTTACTGAAACACTTTTAGTTTAAGATTAAAAACCGGTAACTGGGTAGCAGCAAAAAAACATTTAATCCAAATGACCTCTTAGAATTTCCCTGAAGGTTAGTTTCTTTATAATTTTACCTCTGTCAACAAGCCCAATACCATCGTTAACTGGATATACATGGCTTATGGCCTTAAAAATTTGCATGTGTAGCCGTTTTCTTGAGAGGAAATAATTTCAGCTACAAAGTTGCTGAAGCTCTGACCTGTTTTAGCTTATGTATATTACGAGTATAGATCTTGTAAAAATCCTGTTCCCGGGAAGTTTGTGGACAGAAGTCGATTCAATGTTCTGTCGCCACTGTCCCACATGCCGTGGCTCCAAGGGTGCCCTGGTGATCTCCTAACAGCGGATGTTTTCCGAAGATTTTCGTTTGCATTATTTTCATGGTAGTACTGTACGTTGACTGATCAGCCAACGGTAGTACGGACGTTAGCGGCACCAACCTTGCATTTCATTTGGCTGGGATGCACTATTGCACGTATGTAGTACTAGTCCATAGGTAACTTTTAAGAAGTGTTACCACAACGGTACCCCCCGTCAAGTGGTGGGGGTGGCGGTTGCCTACCACCTAGGCAGAAAAGAGCGCTTTTGCTCGAAAAAAGGTCTGTACCTTTAAAACCGCGCACTCGACTCATATTTCGAGGACAGATTGTATACGGATTCCTGACCTTCAAAGACATATCTACTGTCGCTGTCGTCATGGTGGGTGAGGGTGTGGGTCGGGGTGGAGGCGCGGATAAAGCTACATACAATGCACAGTAAGAGTTTATTTAATATTTTGCTTTAGCAAGCCATTATTTCGTAATATTACAAAGTAAAAGCTTTATCGTTTTAGTAACTCTGCAGCATTTTGTTTAACTAGAGTATTTAAAAGAAAAATTATTGGTTAACCGCATAACAAAAATAAATTAATTAAGTTTTTATTAAAACTGAAGTATATAGTAACCAAATGAATCATTAGCATATAAATCAGAGAATGAAATAACCTTAAATATTAAAATCACTAGTTGTACACACATTTGCAAAATTCGTAGCACTTCATACTGTTCTGTTTGCAGCTGCAATTTCCAGCACATGCTACCTTACACTTGCACCGAACAAGAGCTTTGCATAACTTGGAAATGGGGTCTAGTATTAGCCATTTTGGATCCCAACCATCCAGCACTTTATCCCATCCTCAGTCCGCAAGCCAAGGTAGAGTCGGAATTGGTTGCATTAATTGACTCCATACTTCCATACTTGAGCCTGGTATGACATTCACTGCATGAGTAGATTCAGAGCATTCTCTGCGGGTGGGACCTTGTACAAATATTTTTTGGCTTCAGGCAATCGTCGTTCACTGAGGTCTTGGAAATGAAGCGCTGTTTCTGGATTCATCATGAATGCATTCCATGCAGTTTTCTCCCCACTCCGTAAAACGAATCAAAGTTGTCAGAGCAGATGAATGCATGAAAAGCAAGAATAGCCTGAGACGTGGATGGTCCTGAAAATATGCGTTAAATTAGGTCGTTAATAAGCAAAAGTAGTTTGATTTTACTTTGAAAAAAATAATTTTTCACCTAAAAATTCGCAATTTCATGGATTCCTATAAATTTCCGTTGCTTGCTAGTAGGATGATGTATCCAGAGCTCAGCTAGCTGTTATCATAAATCCTTTCTGGTCAGCGTACTGCATCAGCAACGTGAACAAAAATCCGCGTGTCCGCTTCTTCATGATTACAAGGAGCAAATAATGCTGCATTGGCACCGACACGGTTTGTTACAACACTTTCTGCGTGGAGATCAAAAGACAGCCAGATGGAGTAGTACAAGTAGTGGGAATCAGATCCGCAAGAAGTACGAAAAATTATGTCGTGTTTGCATTGTGCCGCAGGAAACCTTTCCAATTCTTGGGAATTTTAGTGTCAGTCGCAACCCGGATGCTTTGTCCTCGCCCTCGTTTTTCTCTGGTCGTTCCCTTAAGACTAGCTTCCAAATACCTGGAATATTAGAAAATTACAGATAGGCTTCCTTTGGAGATTCCGTGTAAATTCAGGAAAAGGAGTAAGTTGTCCCACACGACGCGACGTGCAGCTCAGAAACTGACATACTTTCAGGGGAAATGAAGGGGAGCAATACTTGACTAATATAGTCACCAAAGGACACGCACAGTCCAGGTTGCAGTACGTGGATGGTTGCTGCCCCGTCTAGAATTTGAACATCTACATCTGATGCAGAGGTACTCTCAGAGGTGTCCAATGGGATCAAGCATTTGCTTGTAAGGTTCTCTTTTGAAGATGTCCTTATTGAGCCGTTCTCATTGAACAAAGCCGTCTGTTTTAAGGGCTGAATCTTTCGCGTCGGTGACTAAGTGTAGGCGGGCCCTGTTCACTGCTTCTAATCGCAACTTGGAAGCGATCCCACCCACAGAGGATGCTCTGAATCTACACATGCAGCGAATGTCATACCAGGCTCAAGTATGCAGTCAATTAATGCAATTAATTCCAATTCTATTATTTCGTTCTCTGATTCATATGTTAGTGATTTATATGATTACTATATACTTTAGTTTTACTAAAAACTTTATTTATGTTATTCGGTTATCAAATAATTTTGCTTTTAAATACTGTAGTCAAACAAAAGGCTGCAGTTACTAAAATGATAAAGTTTTTACTTTGCAATATTACCAAATAATGGTTTGCCAAAGCAAATTATTAAATACACGTTTACTGTGCGATGTATGTAACTTTACCCGCGTCTCCAACTCCACTCCCACCCTCACCCACCATGAAGACAACGACGTAACATTGTACTTGTTTTTTTTTTACAAAAATTACGCATTTGTCTATTATAGGGATATCGGTGTGAGTTTTGGCGTCAAAAGTATCTATGGTATGTTTTGGGGTGTGAGGAATCCAAATCTGCAAATTGGAGTCGGGTGCGCCGTTTTGAAGGTACATGCCTTTTCCGAGCAAAAGCACAGTTTTTAGCCTGGGAGGTAGGTAACCGCTACCCCCACCACTTGGCGGGGGGTACCGTCGTTGTAACCCTTCTTAAAAGTTACCTATGGACTAGTGCTACATACGTGCAAAAGCGCAATCCAGCCCAATTAAATGGAAGGTTGGTCTGAATCTGTGCCGTTAACATCGGGACTATGGGATATATGCAATTTTTGCCCAATTGCCGGTAATTAGAACTCGTGGGAAAGTCACTCCCCACTAGCTATTATTATTATTTCCGAACACATTTCCACTAAGTACTAAGATAGTTCTTCCTAGGAAATCAAATATCAAATCTACGCAGGTTTTTCCACTTTCTCAATAATAACTAATATATTTATTTCTGTAATGACGTCGAGGAAGTAATAATGAACTGAGACACACCTTAAAAAACCATCGGCGTTATTCCTTTTATGATAAAAATACTGATAAATATAATCGGTATTTCTCTTTAAATGATTACACTATAAATAATGAGTATTTATCCAAGAAAATAAAACGAATCTCTAGAAAGGAAGATAATGTCATAAATAGTCCATAAAAATGATCAAATAATGGAAAATGTATGCGATCGATAAAAATTTGCTATTTTAATTTAAAATCAGCTCATGAACTGCCCATACGTATGTCATGCATTAAATCTATATTTTGAAGATCCTTACACGGATTCATATAGAAACTTGAAACAGTAAAGGGAAACAAAACATGAAGGTAAGAAATAATTAAACTTGCTGCTTGCTTACTGATCCATAGGCCAATCCATCCCAAACGATATTTTTTTCAAACTTGCCAAAGATTTAAAAAAATACAATTTCACTTGGTAACAGTGATAATTATTATAAATTGCCATAATTAGATACTTAGCATCTAAGTTACTTTTGCTTAAGAGACAAAACGGTAATTATATCTTAGATACTTTGGTAAGTCACAACAGTTACTTTTAGATAATTTAAATGAAGTAATGTTTTACTATTGATAAAAGGTTTTAGACCATACCCCAAATCCAAATAACTGTGCTAAATTGAAAGGTGGTTTAATCGCTTTATTCTAGACTAGTGTTTAATCAACTAATTTTCCCTTTGGACGAAAGCTCGGATTTGAATATTTTCATATGTTTTTTTATTTACAATATATTTCAAATATCCTATACATACAATGAGAGGTTATACGTTTTTTTAACAATTTAAGGAATTTTTGCCATTATACAGGGTTTACCACATCTAAGATCGATCGTTTTAAAACTATTCACATCCACATTAACATTAATGTTTATTGTTGGTGACGAAATCGAAAGCTCAAATGGCTCGATAGGCAAAATTTAATAAAGAGCCTAATTTAAGTTGCTGAAAAAGTTATTTTGTAAATGTTAAATTTAGATAAAAGCTGTAAAAATTTCTCTTTGGAAATTAGAAGATATTTTGACTCATCTGTCAGGACAAGAATCTGCATGTATAAATATGTATAGATAAAATGAAAAATAATAGGTATATGAATAAAAGCCACTTTTAAAGAAAAAATGGTTATTAAAACTACCCCTCCAACATTAATGTTGGAGGGGTAATTAAAATTGAACACGGTTGTGTCCCGTTACGTATGTTGCCCAGTTGATTTGGCCCAAAAATTATTCGAAATCGATAGTGATAGTTTTTATTAGCGTCAGACTAATAAAGTAGCAAAGCAACCTAGTCACAGTATAGGCTAGCCAGAGTCTAAAGTTGCTTTTGTGACAAAGTTTCTAGACACATTTTTTATTAAAGTTTAGGATACCATTTTAATATTTACAATTTTTTTCTTTATTTTTGTTTGTCTTTCATTTTATCAACATTGGTTCTCTACTATGCAAGCAAGATAATACTCGATAAAAATAAACCTAGAATATCAAAAAGTATAAAAAAATAATGTAAAGATCCTGTGTCTACCCAATATACTAGATAGCTTGGTATGGGGTTCTGGTATGACCTAATATGGAGTACCTCAAAACATTATCTGGTGTAAGTCAATAGTACACAAAATTAAGAAAAAGAAAACTTACTAAAAACTTTTAAATGCTATTGATATAAGAAAAAATCATAGAGTTGTTATAAAAACCTAAATATAGGGTACAGATTCACATTAAAGCAAGTAAAAACCTTATTTAATAGATTTATTTTTGCAAAACCATAACGAGAATTTTCGGCACATTTCACATGGGCCTATTTCAAACCTCATTGACACTGAACCCACTTATCTCCCATTTTATCATACTTGAGTATCAGGTGACAAATCATGCATTCTGTTTGAATATCATCCAAAATAGAGTCGTCTGATACTTGAAAAAGTACCTCGATATCTGAATCAGATGATGAGTCTTTTTCAATAGTCTGTTTCTCGTTTTTTTTATTATCTACTTTGTTTTTATTTTTCCTTCGTTTGATACCGAGTTTTGTTCGCTCAAACTTTGTCGTTTTAGAATCAATTATTGTTTAATTTTTTGCGCTCTCTTCTACTTCGTTTTTATGAGGCGCATTAGTAACCACAGCACACTTGCCTCGTCTGGTTTCTCTTCTGTTCATCAATATTGCTGCTCACGTTTGGAATAAGCAATATGTTGCTGGATCAAATAAGTCTTTTAGTTAGTAGGATTTTTGGATGAAGTGATGTGAAGCATCTTCTTAGAATAACACTGAAATGCTTGGAATGGCACGAACCGCAACTAATTTTGCTCTAGCAGAAAGAGACAGTGTTGAACAGTGGGCAGTGAAAAACTCATTAATTAATAGCAGAATATGTTGTGCAGACAAATGTTACATGTAACACTGATGGACAGGAAGAGAAATGAGTAGAGGTACCAAAATCAAAATGGAAATTCGCCGGTCACAATATTAGACAAGAGGACGACCGATGGAACAAAAATATTCTAAACTGGAGACCGTTGGGAAATAAAAGGAGTAGAGAAAAACCCCAAATAAGATGGACGCATGACTTGAGGAAACATGCTGGAACAAGATGGATCAACAGGACGACAAACAGAGAACAATGGATGAGAATGGGGAAGGCCTATGTCCAAAGATGGACCGAAGAAGGCTAAATAGATAGATAGATAGAGAGAGCAATAATCCAAACTATTTGTATGTGCTCGGTATTGAAAATTTAGGTATTCATTCCATAAAATAATCACCAATATTTTCAACTGTATTTCCATGTAAACTGGTATCAGCAAAATCATAATCTCGGAAAATATTTCGGTCTACCAGAAACATTACTTTCTTTTTAAACTCATTAATTGCCGTTTCCACAGTGGCTGCTCTGTTATATGGCATGCCAAATAGCTCCGCAACTTGGTAACCTCTCACGGCTAGCATGTTGCTAAATCCATTGACAATGGATCTAATAGATACAGAATGGGGCAGAAACTGTACAGACATAGATACACTAGTAGATAAATTGGTAGAATCAGCCCCACATTGCTAAATATGCTCTTGTAAAAGAAAAACCTATCAAAAAATAATGGGCTGATAAAAAAATGATGGACACTGGATATTGAATTAAATATGAAAAGAAGGAATTAATTATATCAGGTGTAATAACTAAGAGCAATAATGTATATGGGACTCAAATAAATAAGTAGTGGATATTATTAGACAGCATAGAAATACTTATAATGATTTAAAAATAGATTTAAATAAAAATAATTCGAAGTGCTCTGTTATTTTCACAAACTTTGGAGTTTAGGAACAAAGTAATTAAACAATAAAGTAACAAAAAATCAACAGTTTTTTATAACATTCTACTTATATTAACTTACATTTTAACTACGAGTCTTAAATCCTATAATATCCCTGTCAAATTAAATCACATACATTGGAGGAACATTCAGGTACTTCAGTCTTATATTACAGAACCAGTCTTATTATTATACTTCAATTAATTTGATTAAATAAGGCACAAAAAGGCAAAGTGAAACGAAAAACTCCTGTCAAAAGACTATGGTTAAATTATAAAACGTATAGCTTTTTAAAAACATTTACAGGTACATAAATCAAATTTGTAGAATACCCTATACCCTTTCAAAAGTATATTTGGGTTGGAAAGTCTCTGTATCACCGTTGACTGATATCAGTCAACGGTATCACCTGGGCCGGTGTAACATCTGCTACATCGTCTTGATCAAATATAAAAGTTTGGCCTTTTTTTATCGCAGAGCTTTAGAAATGTCACACGGATTCACCATCTTCTTCATCGATCTTGTCAATTACTCTCACATATCTATATTTCATATTTTTGGAAAGCAATTTGACGGGGATGTTATCACCGCTGTTAAAAGCTTTTACTATGGTAGATCTAGGTCCTTCTTCATTCTCAGATTCTGAATCGGTGAACACGTTTTCTACAATAAGTTTCGACTTGTCTTCATAAATCATTCTTCCGATATTAAAATGTAGGCAACAATCATTATCACAAAAGCAGCGTTAATATTTCATTACTATCTCAATGGAACTTGATTTCAAACCCAAAGTATTATAGAACCTTCCAGTGACTTGGTGCACTTTGAGTATGTCAACAAAAGGTTTCAGCTTAGTTACTTCTCGTTGGATCTCAGCACTAATTTGTTTGATCTCATCATCTTGAACAATGCTCAAAGTAATGGCTGGACATCTCTGTTCAATGGCTTCCACAAACTTCTCTAGGTTCTCGATATCGCCTCTAACATCAACCACGGCATCTGCAGTCCCTTTACAAGTAGCTCCAACGCCGCGCCATCTGGTGCCCCTTTACCATGACCACTCTCTGTATAATTCCAGGTAAACTTCTTTACATGTATTGGGTGTATTGGGTGATTGGTCCATCGCTCGAGACATGCAGGTTTTTGATCTGAGGTGGCAAAGCAATGAAAATTGGCTGCGGATGAGCCCAAATGACAGCTGGAGAATGAGAAACTTTCATAGACTGTGCAGTAAGATTTAACTCTATATTCCAAATACACTACGGCCGTGTGTAGGCTTCTCTGTGTACGCGACCCACCAAAATGAAAAGCTTGAATTTCTTGCCCGTATTTAGTGGAATCATTTTCGGAGAAGTCCATATGAATTAGAGCATCTTCTTCTGTGATCGTTCTTTCCAGTTTCTTTATTGCATTGAACTGGTGTACAATATTTCTCTCGTGACGAAAAAATACCTCTAGATCTTCATGAGGTTCTGTAATGAGGTCGCGAGGCTTCACATTAAATAGAGTCGTAATGTATTTGGTTACTCGACTAGTTTTTTTAGACTTTGGGTGGGTCTATGAAATCTTGCTTTTCGGCTATCAATTTTATATAAATGATTTGTCTTCAGTCATCGAATTCTTTGTAAGAAGGACTGGGTGTTTAACAGTTCATGGCAACTAAAAATAGCAATTTTTCTATAAAAATTTCTCCATATCTGCTTTGAAGATGTATTTCTGTATACAATAAAGTGAGGATATCTATTATGTTTAGTGTTTTTTTCTAAGAAAAAAAATTTGTCCTAGAAAACACATAATACTGAAATCAAAAACAAAAATGTAATGGCGCCCGCAGACTTCGGCGGTCAGCTACTCACGTCTACGTACGCGAAATTTTCAACCTTCGGACCTGCATATTTGGCAGCGGCCCAGTGTTGTCGTTTCAATATTTCACATCACGCATGGCGCTTCGCTCGCTCCAGGGATGCGATCAAACAGAAACTACCCCAAACTAACCCAAGGCAATACCCAAAATCAAGAGGAAGCAACTTTGGAAAATTTATGCGTAGTGGCTTTAAATTGGCGTACTAGATGCGAATCGGTCAACCTGGCAACATAACCCAAGTATCATGCGCATACGCCCAATTGCCTTCGTTACCTGATATTCCTACGCGCAACAGCGAATCATTTGCTCAAATGCAAGAAATAACAGCACTTTTAAGATATATTTTTTAAACTTACTGGTTAGAAGTCTGAAATAATCCTCACTTAATGTCATATATATTATCCAGAAAAACTAGATTCTATTTAGAAATATTCACATCATAATTGCCTGTAAGTTGCCATAAAGTGATATGTCACCGTAGTTTACTAACACACTCCTGACTTACTCTGAAGCCATTTTTTCGATTTTCGCTCTTGTAAAAGCTGTGGAGCTCATCTTCCGGGCACTGGGCACTTGTTGGAGTTCTTTTCGTTTGGCATTTCTACCATTTCGGGTCTTTTGAAAAACTTGATCTTTAGAATGGTCTATACGCCGATTATGCTGTTTAAAGTAAAGGTCTTGTAGCATTTTAGGGTCTTATTTTATAGAAGCTTAATGACACTTTCTTTATAATTGCTCCTGTTTTGCGCATGTTGTATGCCCAGTCCTTTAGGATTTTCGATAGTTCTTCCTCTGGCGTCGTACTTTCGAGGTCGTGTTTTTTGCGACCAAGCTCCGTGAATTGTTTCCAAACACACTTGTCCGAATTCTCGGTATTTTTTGGTTTGACTTTTTTAAAATAAACTTTTTCCACTTCGGGCAAAGAAACATTTTCAAATCTCAATTGGTTTAACATTTTTAAAATAAAAAAAATATTATGCGTCACCGTGGAGACGCATAATTAATTGGTGGCATCGTTGTTACTGTCACTTGTGATAGCGACAATGATGCCACCAAGAGTGATAATCCCGAAAAGTTATCACTTATTAAGCCTCTCGAGCCATATGGGAATAATGTACGGAGTTGTATAATCTAGATAATTGATATAGCAAGTGGCCTGAAGTACCTTACAGCTTTCCAGCGCAGTAAAAAATACTCTATAATTATGGTTGGAACCATTTTCTTTGTAAAGACGATGAGAAATTTACTTTTTACCACTCGCAACCCCCCCAAAAACCTGAAAACTTGACCTGCACCGCTTACCTGACACAAATTGATCAAGCACGTCGGTTAAAAAAAAACTCAACAACTGCATTAATATTTTTCACAAAAAATAATTCATTCCAATCAACACGTAGTCATTTATCACAGGAAAGTTGGTTTTTAAAATCAAAGTAAAATGACTCACATTTTAAGTTATCACTATCCGCGAGGCATGGCTCAGGAGTATTATAGGCAGAATGGTGCTGTGTTGTGCCAAACAAGCAGTTGTCAGCCAAAGACACCCTTACATCTGCATTATTGCCAAATATCAAATCCAAAAGCTGATTATTTTAATTAGAATATAATATGTTAAGCTGTAATAGATTCAAATATTTATATTCCAAACAAATAGAATTTGCCGGCGAGGAATGATTATTTGACACCCAGACCGTCACCAGAACGAGAACGCTGGCAGTTCGGTAGATTAAAATCATCACAAATTATATAGTTAATTCATGGAAATTCATCAGCCGCTCCAACGCAACTCTGCAATGTGCCTCGTGCAGAGACGAGATGTCTATTCTGACATTGTGGGGGCACATATACCGATCCGAACACATAATGACACCTAAAACAAAACCGTGGACTTAAGCGAATTCGTTTAGATTTCAACTTTTCGCGCACTGCAATCCCCCCTTACCCCCGCACCCCCTTAAACTTAACCGTACTCAGGACCACATCGAAAAATATGAAAATCTTGAAAGCCCAATTTGCCGGTTTACTCGGTTTCAACGAGAATTATGACATCATACAAACACAAATTAACACTAAGACTGAGGTCTTTAAGTTTTGTACGAAGTCTTCCCGCATTCTGGAAATAGAAATGTAGTTTATCACCACTAATCGTTTATTTTTTATTTTTTTTTTTCATTTACTCCTCACAGTTACATTTTGACTTCGTCACTGCGTTGAGCATCCACACTATATCACTTACCTCTCTCTACATAAGACTTTAGTGATATAGGGATTACCGTTCCAGTATTTAATAGTTAAGTTGGACTCACCATTATTTTTTCTCTCGTTAAGATCAATACATAACATCTTGAAATGACTAGTTGAAGATTAATCACATCTGGACTGATCAGAACTTTGTCACAAGATTTTAATTTTATTAGCCTCGGGCTCTCGTGGGTGATTCGTCTATCAATTCAATATCGCCATTTAAGCCCAAACTTAGGGTGCTACGTGCATGGGCCCTGTCATAACAATAAGTTCATTAGCCACTTCAGATGTGCTCTCCTGGACATTAAACAGAACAACATTCTTGGATTCTGCATTTCCATAATTGGGTCCACTGGGCTCAGTTCTGGATCAACAAAATTAGCTCCCTGCGCTTGAGGGCCGTTTTTAACAGTTCTGATCGAAGTTCAGTGACCTAAACGACTAATAAGTTTTTTTTTTGATCAAACGTATATCATCAAGTATTACTGGAATTTTTTGATGAAATATAAGGCTCAGTACCTGTGATAAAACCTGAAATAACGCTTAAATGCTAACATTATCTCTTTTGTCGGGATTATTTATTTAATTACGTATATCGCCAATAGTGAAAACGGCAGTATGAGCAACAACAGCTTGTCCATAGATAAGGGTTATAGGGGGAACTAATTTATCTCGATAGCACTTCGAATATCCTGTTATGTCATCAGACTCAAACTCAGTATTAACTGAACAGACCCAACAGAAACACGTTATGAGCCACTTTTTAGGTAGGTAGAACATTGACATGCCACTATCGAAATCTTTGGAAAAAGTACCATAAAAAAAGAGATAAAGTCAATGTTTCCTAATTTAAATATATGCAGACTAATTCACGTATGTTTCCCTAAACATAATATAAATAGTATTTGACTTTCTACTCCTTATAAATTAGAATACTGTGAGAGGAAAATAAACAGACATTGTGACGAGCCTCATGATATTCCGTTGAAATCCTAGCGATGTAGAATCCCAGGCCAAAATACCGATAGCAATGCGAAAAGATCTCGCTTTGAAAGAAAGAGATTAACACAGAAGATAAGACATATTAAAACCAGTTTGTTCGTGTACCTATACAAGTTCAACCGAAAGTGTGTTCTTGCAAAAAAAGATAAGAGTGCCGCTACATTAAAGGTGATGTCACAAATCATATGAATATGCTAAGAACCAGAAGCAGCAGCAGTGGGATGAGTGGAAATAAAAAGTGTGAATGACATTCGGACCCGTTAAATAATCATAAAGAGATGGTTATACAGAAATAAAGAGGTGAATGTTTCAAGACTAAAAAACAATAAATGAAAGGTCGCTCTTACTTTAGTGAATTCGAAAAACTAACGAAAAAAAGAGGCTAGCTAATCAAAGTGTTGAGTGTGGTGAAATAAAAGAGCTGTTATAAGGCAGTAACAATTTTATGAAATTAGTTGAAAAAAATGTTGGGTGCAGCGAATTGAAATAGTCGCTTACAGAAGAACTTATCAGTTCTAATCCATCAAAGAAGTTTCAAAACATGTATCGAGTGAAGCAAATTAAACATCCTACCAGACCGCAATCGCAAACTATATGTTGTCCAAAAGTGTTCGATTCCGGGGAAATACAGAACAACCTAGCATCTTAATAGACTGGTATATTAATATTGTAGAAATGCACCTGGGCCGAGATAAGCCAAGAGACCCATATAATGTCTATGCACTCTTCGGAATAAATCCAAGGTATTTGCTGCTTCAATTCCTGACAGACCAAAAGTAGATTTATCCCGTTGAGATATTTCAAAAATAAGTACGGCATTCCTTAATTCCGGGCATGTCCTTCCTTAAAAGTGACCAAGTGATGTTCTGCTGATATAAACTTAACACATTGCTTATTTCTCCTTTTGACTTTTGGGCAAATTACTGCTCATTCGAATATGTTTACGTATTTTTTGATAAAAATATGTTTCTTTGACGTATTTGACAGTTGTAATTATAATCTATGGGCCGATATTTATTTAGCATTTAAAGCTCTTTACACACATTTAATGAATAGCAAAAAAAATCTAAAAATTAGAGATGCCATGCCCCCAAAAATGTACCTCTTTGTAACACGATTTGTTAATTGCTTAACAAACAGTCCATTTGCCAGGTTCACTCAGCGCTTTTAATTTGATTTAAAGGCGTCAAAGAGTTGGCAGTTAGGCGAAGGCGCCACTAAATTTTTGACTAGGAATATATCAATGAGTTTTGAACATTGAAATCAGGGCATTAAATTTTAGAAACATACCCTAGATAACAACATCGTGAAATTTATAAATGAAAGGCATCACCTTTTATTTCTAAAGTTCACGGTATATTACCAATAAATAGTTAAAAAAGATATACTTAATCAATGAATTTACTTATGATATAAATTTAGTTATATATAGCCGGTAAGTATCTACAGGTAAACACGAAGTGAGCTCAGTTCGACACAGGTATTAAGGCGAAAAATTAAAGTTGCAATTTGCAGTTATGTGAAACAATTTACTGCCATAAGGCTTACAGCCAATTATAGAAAAAATAAATCAATTAAATATCATAACATTAGCAAAATACATATATTCTCCACTCGAGATAATATCAGATATGATAATGAATAAAATAAGTATCTCTAAAGAAAATATGATAAGAAACTAGAATAAATAGGATACACAATAATATATAACCTAAAGCGGTCTCCTTATAATGCAATGGAAAAAAAATCTAGATTTGTTGATTTATTGATAAGTGCGATCCATCGTTGGTTTTAGGAGACCAAAGGCTTTTTAAAAATTTGATAAAAGTTCCAGGTCCGTATTTCAAAAAATTAAGTTGATGAAGGGGGCCCAAAAACGAAACGTCAGATTAAAATTGGATACCGCCAGCTTGTAGAGGAGAAAAGTGGCAATAATAATGTGACATTTATTTTACTTTATCTCTTCAAACAAAGGCAGGAAAAAATAAAAATAAAATAGATTATTTTCAGTTTTTTACGGATATCTCCGGAAGTAGACGGAATTTTCTAAATTTCCCGACGGCATGTCAATAACCCTTAAATAGCGCAACTTTGCCTTAATTTAATCGACCTCGTATCTCTTACGGCTTTCGAGATACTCATACAAAGAAACGAATTTGTAGCACCCTGTATTTACTAATAACGGAAATACCCTGCAAAAGTACCGAAAACTAGTCATCCTGTACATTTTTTGAGAGTTTCAAATAAAGTTCAAGAACTTTATTTGAAAATACGCCTGACGCCGCGGCGCCCTAACTCCTTGGCGCCACGGCGTCGCCGTCGTCCGTGGGATACAATTTGGCGGCTTATTTGGAACCGTTCCTCATAACAGGGGTTTTGGATTACTAGAATAGATTATGTTTATTTTATTTCAAATACTAATAAGCAAACAATAAACATTGACGACAGACGGAATTTCGTTCCTTGGCTTTTTTTACCATTATTTGTCTTAAAAGAAAAACTCAACAGGATTTTCACCAGGTGAAGTCTATTAAATATAAATTAGAATTAAGAAAAAATAGAAAAATATGTTGATAAGTAGGTACTTATTTCTAAATGAAGCTAAATAAGAAATTATACTATATTCCGATCCACTTTCCGAATCAGTAAAAATTAACTCTTGCTCTTGATCCATTAAAAATAATTACCATGTCTATTATTTAATAGTCAAATAAAAAACTACCAAAATACGACAAACGGGCTTTTACTTTAAGGTAGCTAATATAAATTTACAAGAGTCCAAATCAAAACCTTGAATCAACTGAAATTCACAATTAGCGCGAAACTCGCTAAAAAGTTAAATTTTTCACGTCAAAACCATTTTAAATTAATTTGACCAATCAGAACAATTCCGCAAAAAATAATCGGGTATTAGCTGTTAGGAGGCTTTAGTATAAATAAACTCCTCCATCAGGTAAAATTTCAAAAATATATACTCTTTTAATCTAGTTCAATATTTTAAAAATCTGGATAAATTAAGGATCAAAATTAATGTTAAGACCATTTGATATTAATGCTGCGTACTTTGCCATTTTGCACTTCATCGAATAAGTAAAAAGGCATAAAGCATGTCAAGAAACCTCGGTGGTCGTAACACTTGCTTTCAGTTTGAACAAAGAACTTTGCTGACTATTTTAGTACCTGAAAGAAACCTGCTGCATACACTGCTCAATGTAAACTTTATAGAATAACCGAATTTGCTAACCCTACATACAATATTAGAATATCAGTTTTCAAGATTCACCGTCAATTTTCCCATGGTAGCCACCGGATTTTTTTTAATTCAGACCGAGATTCAAACATTCATGATCCGTCTGCTACAAGCCCATCCTCACAAGGGGCCTTTGTATCGTGTGACATTATAATACGCACTAACGATTTTAAAATTTAATTTCAAAATAGAAACATTTTTTATCTCGAACAAACGTCTAAGAAATTTTCGGGACAGCAGAACGCATTTAGGGCGGGGGGGGTGAGTAAAGCATTTTTTTTGTTCTGTAACAATCAAACGAAACTAGAAAATTGATCAAATATCTTGTATACAGTATAAACACCAAAAAGTCACGTAAAAGTAAAGTAAAAAAGAGCCAAACAACACAAAAAATAGATGCAACTAACTTTTCTTTGATTTAAACATGTTGAAAAGTTTCTCGGAATGCACATTACAGGTAAATAAATTACTGCCCTATTTGGTATCTTTAGTAGAGAAATAAAAAGTACACATTAGTGACCAAAGTTAGCACACAATCAAACCAAATTATCATTTATTATATAATAATTAATTATTTACCTCTATATTATTTTGACAAACCAAAGGCGGTTTGATAGTCAATCAAATTTGAAATATCAGCGGATACATAACGCGATAATGATACATGTATACCCGTGAATATACCGGCTTCCTACTATATCCGTAGTATGTAACTACTGCTGGATTTCCCTGGATACTGTTTTAATATCGTTACTTTTAATTTTGACAAGTTCAAAAATAATTTTTATAGAAACGTTTCCATTACCAAATACGTGAAAACATTAAGAAAATAACATCAAAAAATGCCCTAATTCTAAAAAATACATACATATGAGGGCAGTTTGAAGAAGTTTGCCAATTAAGAAATTATAAATTCGAAGCAGGAACAAGATTGGAACAGCTCGCTTATATCATGGAAGGCTATTATAATATGAAACACAATGGAGATAATTATAAGGAAGAAGCCGTTAAAGTAACATGGGCACAACCTGATACGTTTAAGAAAGGTATCATCGAGCATTTAATAACAATTTTGATTCTTTTAAAGCCACGGACTTTAAAAAAGCCAGGGAAGCCTAGAACGGTAAGAGAAAAGAATAAAAAAATTAAAAAACTGAGTGCGAAAAATCTTACATACAAGGAGTATGAAAAAAATATTAATTTGTGCAATGAGGAAAACCTAACGAGTTGCTAGCATCATTAAAACTAGCTTGGAGTGAAGGAGAAGCAGCACATTGCTTGGTTTAATTTTTCAAGAAGGCAAAATTAGTGACAGATTCTAAATGGTTGGTACCCAATTCTAAATATCCAGCCGCATTGCGTTTGCGTCATGTAGAAAATGCTATCTAAAAAACATAATTAGAGATTACTTATTTTTTAATAGAAATTCTTTTTTGGCGTGTCAACGGAATGTCGATATGTTCTGTGCTCTTTTTTCCAAAAAGTCTACATATGAAGTGAAGTAAAAGGCAACAATTTGTAAGATAAACATGTCAAAGGAAGTTGGTTTAAAACTTCCCCCATTGGAACAAATACTATGTCCAAGTGGAGGAAAGAAGCAACGACCAAAAAATAAGAGTCAAAACTGACAACGGTTATTGCTGTAGGTAATCCTAGCAGTGTTGGAGTATTATAGTAGCAAGCATTAACTGAAATCGCTGGCCACGGAAGTAGTGCTTCTTTGAAGCCATACTTTCAGCTGAATAGAGACCATCACCAAAAACTAGTGACGTAGCCTGTATCTTCTCTGTCAGCAGCAATATAATATAGCAGTTCTTTCCCCATTTCCTGTATTATTATAATAATTGATAACACAACTATTATAAATACTATCGCCATGCTGCTGCTGATGTGGGTCGATGGATAAAGAACTGTTATATTATATTTTTCTGGATGCTCCATTGCGTCTTTTTTTATGGCAGTGGCACACACACTGAAGGAGATCCTATGGGGCTCGACGAGCGGTGTGTGTGCGAAGATGTTGATTGACACGGTTCTTGAATATTTGTAGGTTGTAATTAGTGGAAAACAGATGCCCTGGAAGTGAGTTCCACAGTGATGCAGTGCGCCAGACAAAGGAGTTCTTGTAAAGCGATGTTCTAGGTGTTTCCAGTTGTACGACGAACTGGTGCGCTCCTGCCGTCTGTCGGGACTGTCTGACAGGAGTTGCCAGGGGCGGGCTGACAGAGAAGATACAGGCTACTTCCGTTCGTCTCGCCACATTATAAATTTCTAACTACTTTGATCCCTAATATTTCAATTGAGAGAGATTATGAATTATATTGAGAGAGATTATGAATTATTTTAAACAATACCAACAGTTTATGAAAATACATTTTTTTTGTAATATTTATGTAATACAGTGTATGCAGCGTTAATATTTAAAGCTTGGTGAGCAATGAGATTTCTTGGTGAATCTTATTCTCCAGTTCAGCGTGCGTAAAGTTTCACTTCCAAAATGTCTTAGTTTGCTGGGTGAAGCAAAATTTAAAAATTAAAAAAACGATGTGTGCTTAAGACAATACGACAGAAAAAATTAACAAAGAAATGTTAAAAACTAAATAAAATTTCTCGAAGGAAGGTGCCGGACATCGAATCCAATATCTACCTTTAGCACATTAGGCAAGCACCCTACCTCTGAGCCACCATCTCACTCGAACGCTTTTGTCGAAAACGAATATAAGCATTCGGACCCGCACCACTGATATTTAATAGTTGACTATTATGTTTTTATGTATGATTGTTCGAATTAATATATTACAGACTGACAAACTGCACAGGGTGATCCAAATAAGGCTTTAAATGCTTTGTTACTGACTGTTTTTCTCTCTCGCTTGGCTAAAGTCGACTTGAACCGACTTTACCCGAATCAGTGTGACGGCTCAATTTGATTCAATACCCAGGAAAAATGTGCTAAGCGCGCCAAAAGAAGTTTTCACTTCAAAAATGTCTTCCCCTAGTGCTTATAACAGCGCCGCGGCCGGCACGCGGGCATCAAACAGTCAAGTTTAATGAAAATATTATTTTAACTTGTTTTACCTTTGAAAATTAAATATAATTTTCGAAGGTTTTACTATATTATTTTTATTTCAACTTGAACTTGCTCGTTAGGTAATAGTTAAATTTGAATACAAAAATGCTACTTTGATCCTTAATATTTCAATTGAGAGAGATTATGAATTATTTTAAACAATACCAACCGTTTATGAAAATACAAATTTTTCTAATATTTATGTGATACAGTGTATACCGCGATAACATTTAAAGCTTGGTGAGCAATAAGATTTCTTGGTGAATCACTCTTCTCGCAAGTTTGTTTGTCATTGAAGGGGTCAAAAATAGATCACTCAGATAAAAGATGAAAATATATTGCTGATTTATTATTAGTACCTACTATTACAGAATTGTTCCATTCTTTCCGTTCTTTAAGGTCACTAAAAATTATGTTTATTTTACTGGATTGTGGAATACGAAAATTTGAATACAAAATAGGGAACTATATGTAGTAACTATTATCCGTAGAAGGATAAAACATGTTATAACCCGAGTTATAACCCATACATTTTTGCACCCTTTGGCTTGATTTAAACTTGTACCTATATTATAGGTTTTTCAAATTAGGTACATACAATGATGAGGAATTATGGGGCAATCGCGGCAAATCTGAAATGGGCAAATCTAATAAGACATATTGGTCTCGACTTGTGACCGGACACATTGCGATATAGTCACAAAATATACTACTTATATATCTTATTTTTTATATTTCCCCATGCCCAGGCCATATAATACATAACACTAACTGAAACTAAATCATGCAGGTTAACGTTAACCCAAATTACCAAGTACATGTTGGATTTGTCGACATCTTTGATCCCCATAAATAGTAATATGTTAGGGTAAGGACTAATGTACGAATATATAAGGTATTTTCATACGTGCACTTATGAACTTGAAAAAGCATCTTAAAGTGATTTAAATCACAAAAATATTTTCGGCACGACTCTATTTGAACAGAAGTTCTGGACTTCGAAAACAATTCTTCGAAAGACAATAATTTTCGAAAGAAAATTCTTAAAACGAAATATTCTTCGAACCGAAAATTCTTCGCATGGAAAATTCTTTAAATCGAGAATTGTTCGAACGAAAAATTATTCTATTTTTTTTTA